>DWEM01001405.1:0-14391 GCA_018245935.1 Agara belti belti | reverse complement strand
CGTTTGCAAGGACAGAGATATTTGGCACTCGGTGCGCCCTGCCTACCACGTTAGGGACCTAGCGTGACGGTATGTTGTTGTTGTTGTTGTTGTATTACGAGCTCTGCCCCGCGGTGTTACTCGAGTAAATCCCGATCCTGTGGGAATTTCGGGATAAAAAGTTGTATATGTTCCCCTATAACCTCCTCTATCTTCCAGTGAAAGTCCCATGAAAATCGGTTCAGCCGTTACCGAGATTAACCCGGACAAACAGGCAGACAGATAAAAATGTAAAAAAAGTATATTTGTCTTTTAGTATCGTGTAAATATTATAAACACTTGAGAAAACACAGTTATCGTAAAATTACAGATGGATATACCAATTTTATTTATACGTATAGATTATAATACCACGCTAGGTCCATAACAGGGTGGGCTGGGAAGACAGATCGCCAAATATTTATCACTCTTTTCACATATGCACGCTGATTTCCAAGGTTTCTCCCATCAGCCAGTATCTCACGTGATAGAAATCTATACTAATATAACAAACCTAAAATTTGTTTTGTTTGTTTGTGCTAATCTCTGGCTAAGTAGTTTTATTTGAAAAATTCTTTTTGCATTGGATAGAGGAACTCTTGAAAAAGGCTATAGGCTATATAATATTACGCTACGACCCTTACAAGAGGTGAAATAGGTTATTTCCGTTTATACGGATCTTCGTTATTTGATATTACAAATATAAAATTAGTATATGAGAATAATAATAATTAGCACAATTCCACACACGACTATCGGATCTCAAATTAAGCGATTTAAAGCCTGTATTGTTATAGTAACCGCTGATAAACATACATGTATATATACAGTATAAAACCATATAATATTAAATGAACAAAGGTATAGAGCTAGTTAGAAATATAACTAGATCGAATACGACAAAGCTACCCTACAAGATAAAACTTGGGTATCGAATGACAAACCCACCTGCGTCTGCATCTACCACGCAATACAATCACGACAACGATGTTAAAACATCATATTCCATTGCTGCTTTTTTGAACAAACAAAAATTTTACATTGATATACGGCAATCAATGTATTGTTAATATTAGTAATGCTTAGATAGTAATATAGCAATTTATCTCATAGGTGGAAGGTTTATCTCGCGAAGTTGCTGACTTGTGTGTCATATAAAATGTTTCTACGTGCCTGTGGTGTAAACATTGCACATTGCAAGAATGTGCAGCTGTGTTTTAAGTCAGACTGCAGTTTTAAGCCACCAAAAAGTAGCCTATATCTTGCCATATAACCTCCTTTATCTTCCAGTAAAACTCCCATTAAAAACGGTTTAGCCATTCCAGAGATAAGCCCGGACAAACAGAAAGACAGACACAGACAAAATAATAAAAAAAATGACTGTTTTAGTATCATGTAAATGACTATAAGCACTTGTGAGAACAGTCTTTTTTATGACTTAACCTAGCAAACGGACAGACGGGCCACCTGATGGTAAGCTATCGCCGTCGCTTATGGATAGTTACAATATCCGAAGAGTCGCCAGTGCGTTACTTATATACAGTTGTTATGAAATCACAGTCAGACACTTCAATTTTATTTAGATGTACAGATAATGAGCCTCATCAGGAACAGGAAGTCCACAATGGCTGCGCCACAAGGCCGCGCTGATTGAAACATCCGCTGACAAACGAAAATTGCTGCAAATACTACCTTGTTCAGGTTTCAACGGCGTTTTTTTTATTAATAACCAGTTAAGTAATTTTGGAAATAATAATAATAACCGGGGACAATTTCACACGCGGCTATCCGATTCCAAATTAGGCAATTGAATGCCTGTGTTATGGTAACCGGACAGCCGATAAACATACATATATACATATAATATAATACTCATATAGATATTTCAATTACCCTCACACAGAACAAACAGATTTGCTCATCACACAAATGTTTGTCCTGTGTGGGAATCGAATCCACGACCTCCGGTTTTGCAGACGGGGTCTCTAACCACTCGACCACCGGGTGAGTCAATAATAACGATAACCTCTTGGGACAACACACGCTGCACTATGATCCCGAACTAAGTAAATGCCGTATTATCTTTATTTACTTAAATGATAGGGAACTCCGCTGGTTCGGGCATGTGGAAAGAATGGTTGATGAAAGAATGACAAAGCAGATATACAATGCGAGTGTTGATGGATTTAGGTGAAGAGGGAAACCAAGACTGTCCTATCTCGGCCAAATAGGTCGGATACTGGTTGACGGGGGAGTCTGGAGTCTCCGAAACCGGCGGCTATGCATGAAGAGAATGATGAATGTAGACGAAGCGCGTCAGGTTTGCAAGGACAGAGATTCTTGGCACTCGGTGCTTTCCGCCTACCCCGTTAGGGACCTGGCGTGACGGTATGTTGTTGTATGTTTATTTACCTAATTTGTTTAATTAAAACAATAAATCTTCTGCTGCGATAGGCCATCTAAGGTTAAATTGATAACCTTATATCTGTACATTTATTGTTTGTTATCTATGTAATATACTCGTAAAGCTATGAAACTTAATTTGATTTTATATCTTACTTAAATATATGATAAATTTTAGTTTAATGATAAATAGTTATTATAATTTTAATTGTATGTCTTAAATTTGTACGCCGTAAAAGGCGAAATGTGGATTGAACGAATAATTGTGTAAAATCTTTAAATTCCTTGTGCGGGTAAACGTCTTTGTGTTTTTGATGTATTTAAGTAATATACCTAATATTTATGCAGCAAAAAGGAGAACTAAACAATAAAAGTTAACATTAACCATAAAATCAATTAACATCATTTACATTAGTAATTAAAAATGTATGTATGCTGACACATAATAAATGCTTGCAATCGTTACACAAATATTTGTATTGATTTGGAATCGAACCCACAACCCGCTAATGAGGGTGAGAAATTACTCAACCAACATACCAGTCAACATTGTGTTAAGGTCATCGACCTCGTTCTGCTATATAAAACAGGTGCAATACATACAAATAATATAGAAGCACACACATTACAAGTAAAAAGTTAAGACCTACATATTAAAATATTACATTACAGTAGGAATGTTACATTAAATTACAACTAATTTAAAATATATAAAAGAGTACTGGCCTCGTCCTAGGTCCAGTGGTTAGAGACACTAACTGCTAAACCGGGGGTCTTGGGTTCGATTCCCAGAACAAACATTTGTGTTAGAGCCCAATTGTTTGTGCTGTGTATGGGTGTAATAAAATATGTGTTTAATTGGATTACCTTGAAATTGTTCCAAGAATTGGAATTGTTCCAATTACTATTATTTACAATACAGTGTGCAGGTGCAATGAGCGAATGATTCACCTAATCATCTCGCTCGTTCATTCATGAATGAAAGAATTCGTCTTTGTGCAGGCTGAGACAAAGAGAATTACTACCGTTAGCAAATGACGTAACATCCATTAACGGTAGCAGAGAAACGTAACCGCCGATAATTATACCTTTATGATGATCTATAAAACATTGAATATATATTAATAATCTTATTCGTGGTCTGTTTGTTACTTCCTTTAAAAAATCGATTATATTAGAGTCTTTACTCCCTCAAATTTATTCAGTCTTAGAGTTGTGTCCAGAAGTAGAACAATGAAAGGGTTGAACAAAATATCACCACGTATACACACATACAAGTTCCAGTTGACGTTTCGTAGAACGAATGATGTTTGCCAACGCTATGCTCGTTCCACGCTTCCCAAACAAACACAAGTGATTTGGAGAAGTATAATGTGTGTGAGAATAGCCAACGGCCAAACAGGTCGGGCGCGACGTGATTTCCATTTAAAAACGTGCATCTGTTGGCTGATTTAAAAAGCACCGAAGCAGCTATACAGGGCGTGAGAGGATTGAAAATGTTGTTTAGATACTGGCAGGTTTAGTTGTATAATCTGTAGCAAATTATTTATTTATTAATATAGTAAGCTCATTAGCAATTGTGAACTATGTGTGTATGAATGTGTGTGTGTGTTAATTAAATGGCTGTGTGAGATACACACAATTAGTTATTTATTAATTATCTAATAAAAACAGTACAAGTTATTCCATATGTAAGTTTAAATAAGTATTGTTGCTTTTGTCAAGTACCTTTAAATAGTTAATTATCTATTTTGGAAGAAAATATTTTTTTTGCATGTAAATTGTATGCGCGTGTAAATTAAGACGGTTTAGGTACCTTTGAATAGTCCTTCAAAGATGTCACTTCGCCAAAGTATTAGCTGATATGAGGTATGAGCGTAATGCCAATTACATGTAACCTTAGTTTCACTACAAATAAATGATTAATCCTTCGTCGACTTAATGATTCATCCAAATCTTCTGACAATTCCAGTAAATCCTTACTGAGTAAAGTTTATTTGTATGCAGTATTATTAATTGAATAGATTCAAATAATGGCTATAAATAATTGTTTATGTTTTATTTACAATGGCGAGAATGGCAAAACTACATGAATGTAAAGTTAAGATTCAATTATAGATAATAACAATGATAAAGTGATAAATTATTTGATAAAGTGCAGGCATTATGGAGAATGCATTTGTCGCACTAGCACCATCTATACATATTTTTTATCTGTGGTTTGGAGAAATGGTGACAGATGGCGTTACTAGTACTGACACAATGCGCTTTGATATTGTACTTTCTTCTGGAATTTTGTATATAAATTTACCGGACATTAATTTTATCATGGCGAGTGAAGCAATGAAACAACGTAAGCGTTATGTGGCAGTAAATATATTCAGAAAATATCTAACCATAATCGACTCGATTTCGTCAGTATAAAAAAAAATTATAGACACTTATTCAATTAGTAAAAACTACAATATTGTCGTTAATCAACACGAATAGTCGTTCACTTAATATTAATAGTTCATTATTGCTTTATACAATACAGTATCGAGTATAACATTCGATAACAAAGACATTACAATATTTAGATGACTATCTAAAACTTAGGAATAAGCCAGCCGTCCACTCGTTCCACTTCGAACACGATAAACACTTAATTTAGATATAATAATAATTACATATCACAATGAGACGTCTCTTCAACGCAATACACTCGCACACGAACAATACAAAATACAAAACGAAGGCACGAGATCTAGCTACAGCTGCGACTGCGCGCGAGCACCGAGGATGCCCTAAAACATTACCAGTGCATGCGACGCGAATCGCGGCGTGCATACGGCACGCGTCAGTCGAAGTTGCGCCCGGGAGTACCAACATAATTTCGTCGGTAGCGTTAAGTTTTAAAGCGGTTCTGGAATACAATGACTGGCTCGGCGGAGGTCGTTCCCCGCGCAGGCCGTAGGTAATGGAATGTGGCGCGCGGCCGCTCCCGCCCGGCGCCCGTGCGCTCGCGCAGGTAGCGGCGCCGCCGGCCCGACCTCGCGCACAGCACCTCACTGACACCCACTGTCCGACGCCGTCGTCGGCTACGACTATACAGTGTCCTTCCCTTCAAACTTTTTAGCCAAATCCCCCATCAGTTCCTTGTAGATGAGCGGGTCGATGTTCTTTCCGAGTTGGTACAGCACGAACCAATCGCCGATTTGCAGCTCGCGCGCCACCGTCTCGACTTGCTCCTGAGGAGCGAGGCGGCTGCGCGCACGCAGTAGGTATAGGCGCACGCGAGGGCCGGCGACGACGGCCGCGCGGTATATCAGTGAGATTCCGCTCAAAATGGACAGGATCACGAACCAGAACCACAGGAACACGTAGATCTTCTCGTTGACGATGTTCAACGGAAGAACGCAGAGCCCGTCGAACTTCTGCACGGTTCCCGACGGACCGTATTTGTGGAAGGTACACTTGGTCACTTTAGGGAAAACCCGCGCCATGGGGTCCTCGCGGTCCTCCGGCTCCATTTCCGTGAAGCGCACCACGTCGCGTCCGTACGTGGAAAATTCGCCGTCCAAAAAGAAATCCATGAAGTATATCTGGCCGACTACGTTGATAAAGTTTAATACCTCGCAGATAAAGAAACGGAACGCGTAAAAGTTTTGCGTATGTAAATTCGTGTAGAAGTAATCTACGAGTAGCTTCTTGCGACTCACTTTACAACCCTCGTCAACGACCGGGCAATTCAAGTCGAGCACCAACATCTTCACTCGACCGCCCTCCCACGTTTTCCACAGGTAGCGCGGCACGTAGAACAGGATCGCTTGGAAGAACAGCACGAAACAGACCCACTGGTAGTACTTATGATACTTGACCTCGTCCTGACCCTCGACGTGCGGCACCACGCCGGGCTGCACCATGTCCTTGCCGAGGCGGCCCACGAGCCGGTTGGGGATGGTGAAAGTGGAATAGATCCAGCAGTAGGTGTCCATCACGGCGTACGGTATCTCGTCGACGATGCAGTCGATGGGGTCGCCAATGTACTGCCGCGAGGTGACGAGCAGCGAGAACGCGATCAGGATGATCACGGTGGCTTTGTAATGGAGACGGAACACATTGTTGTCGATGCACACCGAATCGAGCTTGAGAAGGCCCTTCACGGACCCGAAAACGTCAAACATGGCGGGTAGGCTTGCCGCGGGCGCGCGGCGCGTCGGTCGCGGTAATCGGAGAGTCGGGCGTGCGCTTCGCCCTCGCGTCGAGTGCGGAATGCTGGCCGGAGCGGCGGGGCGGGCGAGGCTCGCCGAGGGGGTCCGCGGGGCGGTCGCGCGGGCGGCGGGGCCCCCTCCCCTCACGCAGTCTCCGTCTCCGCGCCTCGGATCAACGACACAGCACTGACCCTATTTCCAACTATATTCTGGCGTCATCTGGTAGCCGTCGCTAGCGGCTACGCGTCTCAAAGCGAGCCATTGAAACTACTCGCAACATTACGGATAGCGAGTACAATTAAATATTGCTTATCTATTGATTGCATCATTTAACGAACGCGCCGGTCGTCGGCGATGCCGAGCCTCCGACGGATCCCATTAGCGACCTAACCAACAACACACAATAAGTTTTCTTGATACACTCATCGTGTAGTTAGAATGCACGCTGGAACAACAAAAAAGCGAGGTCAATATTACTTGATAATGAGTACATAATTACACGCTTACCTGATGAAGTAATTTGGATTTTGTTACGCAATAAATAAACTAGTTTTCTGTTGACATTCAGCCGTCAATTATTGTTGGAATTGTGTAACCGGCCAGTATGCGTGCTATAATGCCTGGACCTTGCAAAAACAAAAAGTACATAACAATTAGGCATAGAATATTAGGGAATGGTAATGTGTAGGTTTCCAATTCATATATACAAAATACAACTCATAGTACATATGCCTGTTCTATTTCACATAGGAGTAGGCAGAGGTTAAGTTTTATTGTTATCATTCATACAACTTATCCATGCAATTAACTACGAAAACGAATGCTCCTATTTGTTTTTCTAGTCATTATTTTTTGTAATGACATGTATTTATTTGCAGTTTAAAAGTATACATTTATTAGTTATTTAGTCAGCTATGAAATAAAGCATTATCAATAAAGTAGCCCAAGTTATTTCTCATACCAACAGCTATCTGTCAGTGAGAATCCATCGAAATCGGTTCAGCCGTTTCGGTGATTACCCGGAACAAACAGTAGCTACGATATAACTCGACTTGTATTAAGCGATGCAGCATGCCAGTGTAGGTGATTATAAGAGTTACTGCTTCATTGAATGATCATCGTTACTTGATAGCAGAAGACAAAGTTCAAACACTCGTAAGTATTGCGATAAAATAGTACAGTTGATAGACAACTACGCAGAAAATATCAATAATAATATCACACGAAAGATGTAAAATAAATATTTTTTCTTTTTTTTAGACGCTTTTATTGTTCCACTATTGTTTTCAGGTCTCTTTCTTTTCATATTTAGAGGGATATATTGGCATGTCAACGTTCTATAACTGAAACAAGCAAACATTTATTTATGGTCCTAGGCCAGCATAATATAGAAATATAAAAAGGTTGTACACAATATAAAAAATTACAGAACGAAAAAAGGCAACTAAAATAATACAATAGAAAATAAAATAACAGTTCAACATAAAAAATGAAATTAAGAAAAAAACAAAAATAAGGCAAATAGAATTTGAAATAAAATAAACTCGCTATTGTGTGGCAAAGTTACATAGATTATTCCTCACCGGTGAGCGCTTAGCCACGTAAATAAAATGTATAGCAATGTCCTAATTGACTGGACGAGTGGTGAAACCGTGGCTGCCAAACCGGAGGTCTTGGGTTCGGTTCCCAGAACAAACAATTGTGTGATGTGCACATTTGATTGTTCTGTGTCTGGTTGTAATAAAAATATGAACAGACTTGGTTTTTAGTATTACTAATATAATTTTTTATTATAATCATGCTATTTACAGACTTTTTGCTTTTTCTACATTCATCTCTCTCACCATATACACGGATACTTCGAATTCCTCTATCAGCCATTTTCTGTGGTATCTTGATTTGTTTCGTCACATTCGGTAAAATTTCCTCAAAATTAGCAAACAATTTCTAATGCGATGACGTATTTTGTTCTTGTTAACGCTTATTCGTTATTTTAAAAGTAGTTCAAACAAACAATGAAACATAATACAATCTTATCAATCTGTTTTGATATGCCCGTCAATTTGGAGTAGCATGCGTGTCGGGTATGAGGTAATATTTAAAATATAGATCTACCAATATCTTCAAGGCTTCGTGTTGGAGAAATTGATAAATATATTTCTTACGCAAGCAATGAATTAGAAATTAAATATATATATATTGCATACTTCGCAACTATATAAATATATACTTCACACACTTCAGAGAGTACTGAAAATGCTTATGAGAAAATAAACGTTTTGGAAATTTTAGGTTATGTAACCCCCTTGCATTGTACATATTTGCAACCTTCGCCAGGGGAAACGACCACAAAAAACACTCCTCTGCATTAAGCAGATGTAAATTCAATGATTAATGTGCATTTATTCCTTTGTATTGAGGTCTTGCATTATGAATACTTTCCTCCTATGATTGTGGTTGCCCACTCACTAAACTGTGAATTAACTTGAAACATTTCCTCACCACAATAGGTTATTCCTCAGTAATTTATATTAAAGTTTTTTCTAACGCAGGCCATGCCCTGTTCATTCAAGTATTTACACATACTTAACTGACTATTATTAATTAGCATGTATTGTTATTTGAGTGGGATGAAGTCTGGCAAACAGCGTGCGTAGTAGATTGTAACTTTAAAGCCCTCTCTTAACGAAATCGATCCAAACTCAGCAGTGGAACAACAAAACTAAACTCACATGTAACGGATTGATTAAAGACCAGATGAAACTTATTTAACGTGTAACCTTCAAAATATGAAATTTCATATAACCTTTTAACCCCTATTTTATCTTTATAGAGGTGAAATATCCAGAATACCTTTCTTATTGCGCAATTTCACAGTATAAAGAACTTATTGCAAAATATCACGATTCTAGGTCAGGGGTTTTGGCTGTGTGTTGAACTCTGAGTCGGTCGGTCACCATGTTGTTCAATGTATTAAATTGGACCACTTGTCGAACAGAATAATATCATCCACGTCAACTGGATGAGTGCGGGATGGTGGATGGTAGGACTGAGCCTGCATACGTGCGGATATGCACGATTACTTCTACCGCGAACGTACAATCCACGTAGGTTGTTGAGAGTAACTCTCGGTGAATAATGTCACCTTACAATTTGTCATATGATTCTACGAAAACAAAAGAACTATGTGAGGTGTGTCGTA
Organism: Agara belti belti; assembly: GCA_018245935.1. NCBI lineage: Eukaryota > Metazoa > Arthropoda > Insecta > Lepidoptera > Hesperiidae > Agara > Agara belti. The sequence continues at coordinate 4,575 of DWEM01001405.1, read as the reverse complement.
TTGATTTTTCTTCTACTCAGGACAATAATAGCTCAATGTAGGCATGTAAGTAATACAGATATGACATAAATGATTGCAAATAATTATATAAATCCGTGTGAGCTTTTGCGAGGTATAAAAAGTGAATTGCCCCTAAAAGGCACAATAACAGATGGCGCCACATTATATAATAGCTCCGTCCGTTCTCAAGCTATGGGGCCGTGTATGGGAACCGTAAGGACGTGGGCCTGTTAACTATAGGCCATATCGAGATATATAATAATTTACATTACATTGAATGCACGCTACTCTTGAATTATACGTGAGGTAAATATTTATGAGTTATTCGAATTGTTAGATCACTTCGTATATATTACCATTAACGGTTAAATAATGTTAGATTAACATTAACATTACGTATTAATTGGTTTAAAATTGATTTAGATATTGAAATCAATGCAGAACTGCTAGATCTCTACGCTATGTATCACAAATATATTAACATTTTTATTTAGCACCGTGGTTTATTGGTTTTGGTGCAATTTTCTTTTAAACAATTGATTTAGTGCCTTTTTCCTGTCACGCGGTTTTATGTATCGACACCACACACATCCATCCTACCCTTTCATAAATGCCTTTTCCTTCATATGTGCGACACGCACGCGGGTTGACAGCAGCTATAAGAGTACGCGCGGCACACGCATGCGGGCGAGAGCTCGCGTGATAAGTAAAAGGCCCTTATGAGAAAGTTCTTGCGTTCCGTTGTTTCAAAGATTATCTGCTACCAACATAACAAATTTACCTCTTTTTTAATTTTAGTATCTATTACAGTGCTTGTAACAAGTTACATTTTACGTTGTAATTGTAACGAATATTAATGGAAGTAATAATTAGTATTGGCTCAAGCGCCGCCAATTAGTCGACAGACGTATAATCATAATTTGCAGGAAAATGTTTATTTCAATAATATTATATATATATGTATGTATTACGTTAAGAAATTGTTAAATTACAAATTTTTTATTGTCCCACTATTTTGGACAAGGGTCTCCCTCTTATAATGAGAAGGTTTGAATACCATAGTTTCCCACGCTGCTCAAATACTGGTACACAGACTGCATCCCTATTAAGAGTTTCTACAGGATACTCTCCTTCATCGTTATGGCGAGTGATGTTCAGTTTAAAAAGGTGTGTAACTTTGTAAATCCAGATCCATGTCAGGATTTGAAGCTTACACACTCGGAATGAAAGGTCTCTGAACCATCGCACGATCACAACCTTTTATTTGTACCTATTATTAGTATACATTTTCGTTATGCCTATTTCAGCTATTTCTTTCGAGATTTAAAAATGATATTATATTAAAAATCAGATTGAAAAAAGTTCTAGCCCGAAATACTATACAAATACATCAATAAGATTATTCTTCAAATATTCCTAATACCAGGTATAATAGTACACTGTAGTGCTTAATAAAATTTAAAAAATACACAGAATTTTCACGTAGCGCCAACCCTAATATCAATTCTGGGTAAAAAAGGAATAGGTAAAGTAAATTATAAGAAGTCTGTAGTGACATTCGCCACACATTGCAGGGAAAACCGCATCAGTATTCTTGTAGGTCTACGTGTCCAGTTCGATAGACTTATGCAAGTCACGACGGCAAGGCCCGACTTGTTACCAATATGTTCCAAGGACTTTCCGAATTTGCATAAACGAGTTACTAAGCGTCTACCGTCTCTTCGTCTGTTAAGCTTTGTGAAACCATAGACAAAATCTAATGTATCACTTGCAAACGTCATTTTGTACTGCTATAGTGCCAATAAAAAGGTTGAAAAAGAAAAAAAAACTGTTCCTTATATGTTTAACAGACTAACTGAATTATCTATTAAAAAAAGGAAATATTTGATTATTTTATAAATATAACTTAATTTCCTCATTCAATTCAAGTTACAGAAGTTTTAAAAGTGGGCGATGAGTGATATGATTTTCACAATGGTTAATGATGAATACAACCATAAAGGTGCATTAGAATTGTGTTGGAACGACTTTGTCTCAGTCGACCTTAGGACGCATCTACGTTACTCAATAGCTTTTGTGTAACATAAAGATGTTTATTTTTTTCTTATGCCGATTAAGTCTTACAAAATATTTACGAAATGAAACAATTTATATGCGAGTTTCGTAAAGAACCGCCACAAATACATTATTATGTAATAAGTAATTTATAAAAATATCTTAATTGTCGCTAGCTGTCTGTAGATTTAGATAATTACACGGCAATTAAAAGCAATAAATAAATTAGTTAAAATTAAGTAAGGATTAATGAATTATTTACAACCGTTTCGAAAACCCCGCGCTAATACCACAGATAATATTAATGGCGGGCTGTATAACGTTTGTATTTGATAACGGTTATTGCGAACTCCCGAATGGAAAACAAGTAATGGTTTGATAAAATATTGTTTATCTGTCTTTTTTATATTCAATATGTTTTTTTTTATGTGATGAGAATAGCAAACTAGCTGGCCGCAATAACCAGTGGCAGCTCCTGCATATGGAGCGTCAATCAACCTCTAATAGAACTGTATGAATGAGACTGATAGTGACAATTCGGTCAGTAACAGGTGTTAGTAAGAATTAGTTGGTGAGTATTCGTATCGGCCTATTAGCGGTCGATCACTTATGCGTTGTTACTGAGATGGTCGCCTTTTTTTAAAATATTACAATTACTCTCTTACAAATGTATGTACGTTTTGAAGATGACTAAATTGAGAAGGAAAAGTTCGCGAGGAAACCTGATAGGTTAGGTTAAGTTAGCGTCAGGTTTGGTTTCCCTGTAGCTTGGGACTAGAATACAGCTACAGCGTCTCCTGCATGTCGTAAGGGGCGAGCTAAAGAAGGCTTCCGCGGTTGCGGCCACAACGCGAGCTAGAACCGTCCAGTCAACGACGCCGGGGAGGGACGGTGTGTACATCTCCGTAAGAAAAAGTAGATTCAGAAGAGATTTGTCTCTCCCGTAACGAGACCCACAAGGGCGCAGCGTGTTCCTTTCAAAGATACCTAAATCTTGCAATAGCGCAGACACACACCACCAACGGCGTTCAAGTGGGTACAAAATCCCACATAACAAAGTGTCCTTTCGAAGTTTTCCAAAAGGGTTAGGTTAGCTAATAACCCGTTCAAATAAGAACCTAGCGCACGAACGTCTTCATAGATCTATCTTTAGCCAAATTTCGACAATAACTTATTAAAGTGATATAGCACAAACTGTCAGATGACATTGGATTTGAGATAAATCAATCGTCAGGTAAATCTCTTAATCTGCTACTCAGTTATCGAGAATGTCTCCAGCTTTTTCTAAGATTACAACTGGATTGTAATCACAATTCATGGAAAGATGTAGCAGTGTTAAAAAATCTGAGGTAAAATGCTCCATTTCCCGCCACATTTATGAAACCTGCCAATTTAGTTCTATCTACTTTACGTAATAGTTTTATATTGATACGAGTATGTTACTCGGTCCATGCGTAAAAAACTCAGACAAATCCCTACTAATATTATAAATGTGAATGTAAGTTTGTTTGTTACGCTTTCACCCGAAAACTACTTAACCGATCATCATGACACTTTGTACACATATTCTTGGAGGTATTACAAGTAACATAGGATACTTTAAAAAAAATTTTTTTTAGCTTTTGTCCGCGACTTCGTCCGCGTGGAATAGTTTGGGCAGCATTATAATTTCCTAGGATACCTTTATTGCAAAAGACACTATTACGCGCGGACGAAGCTGCGGGCGAAAGCTAGTGGATTATATTGTACAACATTTTCGCCAGCTTTCAAAGTTGGACAAACAGCTATTATGCTAGTTTCAGTGTATCATAGTGTTTGTAGATAACGAATAGTGACAAGGTCGTTGCAAGGGCACAGCCGTCCTAGTTTAGGAGAGCCGATATCAAAGCGCCACTCGCCGACGGAATTTATGAGTGAAATAAATTGACGCGCTATCGCCGACGGTTTCACAGATAAAATATATATTTGTGACACCTTAATGCCACTTTACAGCCGCGAGAGTTGAGTGACAGCGTCGGGCGATAGCCGTGTAACGAAATATAATATTGATATTCATGATTTGGCGCACGTAACGCCAACACTGGTGCGATGGTCAGCTATCGTGATACAGTATCGATTGAGTTTATTGTCCAAATACGAATAATTTCAAAGTTTCAACAGAATTGTTAGATCAATCCATACTTTGCGATTTGCGGCATTTGTTTTCGACCCTTTTTATTGGCCCGCTGCTGGACACAGATCACCTCAGAGTGGCAGACTTCACACAGCTCAGAAACATTATAAATTTTTATAACATACTCTAAGGTGTGCAAGTGTCCTCGCGATGGTTTCTTCACCGTTATAGCGAGTGATATTTAAATTTTAAGTTAACGCGTAACCAGTCAGAGGTGCGCGCCAGGATTTAACCCAGACCGTCTGGAGTGACAGGCTAAATTTTAAACCACTAGACCAGAGTTCCCCAAACTTTTTTGTGTCGTAGACCCCTTGCCATGTTTTTCCGTGTTGGGTAGACCCCCTACT
>DWEM01001404.1:0-14393 GCA_018245935.1 Agara belti belti | reverse complement strand
ATTTCTGAGGTATGAGGCGCACCAATGAAGCAAGTTATCATCTACTCCAAATGCATGTAATTTATTAATGAGTATTGATTTATTAATGATGAAAAGGTATATGTTTTTTAATTACTAGCAAGTACCTAATGTTCGTATAAACAACTAAAATAAATGCGCTCCATGACTATGACGTTTTATGATTTGAAGTTGACCCTGAACAATCGACTTTTGTGAACGAATAATACCTAATAAACATTGCTGCCGGATATTTATAATGCATAGATAAAACTGTTTAATTTAAATTCATAATGTACGGAGGCAACGTCGCGATACATGACAATACACAATTATCCAATGTAGTAGATAAATGTTATCTGTACAACTTCGACGCCAGTACAGTCTAATACGACAGACCTTGGCTATTTGTCGAATATTAAAAACACTTGTGTACTCTGAATTAATATTGCTTTCACACGAGTCACGTGTTCAATACACAACAACGTTATGTGCATTTACACGAAGTGAGTGATTGAATTCAGTTTGTTGCGGTGATCTGCTTGGAAAGAAACTTTACGAAAATTTTGAATTTACTGTTGATACTCTTGATCAATTGTCGGTGGATCCCGGTGGAATCTCTGAATATTTTAGGAGTATTTCCGTACGAAGGGCGGAGCCACTTTCTTGTATTTGAGAAATATCTGCAAAGGCTAGCGGAGAAGGGACATAATTTGACTGTCATCTCACATTTCCCACGAAACGAAATACTACCGAATTATCACGACGTGAGTTTGGCTGGGAAGACTAAAATTGGTGAAAATAATTTTCCTATGGAGCGGTCGTATTGGCTGATATTGAAAGCCATGGATTATGCGGTAACGACCGGAGTGAACGATTGTAAACTACTGCTGGAGAATGAAACGGTGCAGGAGCTGTGGAAGGCTAACAGAACTTTTGACTTAGTTGTCATGCAACATTTTAACAGCGACTGCGGATTCGGATTGGCCTACAAGTTAGGAACACCTGTCGTCGGATTGACGGCTCACACGTTAATGCCCTGGCAATACAGAACTTTTGGGATACCTTTTAATCCATCGTATTCCCCCTTTATATTAACCAGTAGTTTCAACCCTACGTTGTATGAAAGAATAGAGAAAACTATTCTCGATTTTATATATTATTACAAATATGCCAAAGCGAGAAAAGTAGATCAGGAAACTCTTGGAAAATATTTTGTGGACGTGCCCCCGTTGGAAGAGTTGAGTGGTCAAATGAAGTTCCTACTTTTGTACCAATACTACACGCTGACTGGCTCCAGGCTGCTGCCTCCTAACGTCCTGGAAGTTGGAGGGTATCACGTGGTGCCTTCGAAACCTTTGCCAACAGTATGTATTCAACGAAACGTTTACTCCCGTCACTTTTGAAATTTATAGATCGAATTATCTTGAAATATTTCTACAGGATCTGCAAAAATTTATTGATGAATCAAAAAACGGTGTAATTTACATCAGCTTTGGAACTATGCTGAAGGAGTCATCACTTTCTAAAGACAAAATGGACGTCATCCTAGATACCTTAGGCGAAATGCCCCAGAGAGTAATTTGGAAGTGGAAGGAAGTGACATTTCCTAGAGAAGCCAATAACATCTACCTGGCGAACTGGTTACCTCAGAATGATTTATTGGGTACCATTTAATTTTTTTTTTGTATTTGGGAGAAATCAAAAATTATGTATATCAATAATGTATAATATTTAAAAGAACATTAAATTGTAATTGTGGTTCAGGTAAATAAATTTACGTAATTGTTGAATTTAATAATTATAAATGGCGTATACCGCAAAGGCTATTATAGAAACGAGCAATTGTGCTTAATGAGGATCGTTGGATAATGTTTTTTGTAATATTACACGCCTGAATTTTTGTTCCAGCTCACCCAAAAGTCTTAGCCTTTTTTTCGCACGGTGGTCTTCTGAGCACTACAGAGGCTATCCACCACGGAGTCCCCATGGTCATCATGCCGGTGTTTGCAGATCAGCCTTTAAATGCCGCAGGCGTGGAGCTGTCCGGCTTGGGGGTTCAGATCGCTCTCGCCGATCTAACGAAGGAGAAATTGTTAAACAAATTTAAAACTGTGCTGGATCCTGAGTAAGTTTTTGAATGATGTCTATTATTATTATTGACGTTTAGCTATTCAATACGCGGAGGGACAGGCTATAACGACCAAAGTAGACAGATATGATAGTATGGACTTTACGGATTCACCTGAGGCTCCATTTCTTTTATTTAATTTGACTAATTTTAACTACTGTTACTAAGTGTTAATCTGTAAAAATGGTTTAAAAGCCTATGCAATAATAAATAAGAAAAAATAATGTTACTACTTTTACTATCTTTATCTGATGATAAATGGTCATCGTCGTTTGTTGACATGTGTATCATAAGAGGAATTGCCTACAGTCTGCCATGACATTTTTTTTATGAGTTATGAAATATTTCTTAGTATTCAAATTCTGATTTCTAGATTCAGGAGCACAGTGAAAAGTCTGTCAAAAGCTTACAGCGATCGACCGCTGACGGCGATGGACAGCGCCATCTTTTGGACGGAGTTCGCAGCTCGCCACAACCTCACCGTCCCCAGGCCAGCCGCTGCCGTGCCACTGTATCAGTACCTCTGTTTGGATGTGCTTACTCTCTTTGGAGCATTTGTCATTATTTGGTTATATATAGTAGTGAAAATAATATCTATAATTTTAATAAGAATAAGAAACACGGGAGAATCGAAACGGAAATTGAAGAATCAGTAAATTTTTCATTGACTAATTATAGCGTGTAGAAGAGAATATTGGTGTAAAAATGAGAAAGGGTGTTCCGATAGTTCGGACATTTGGGAAAATGGGAGATGAAAGGATTGCAAATTCAAATTTGAACGATTACAAAACCGAATACTGCGAATACTGCGAATATCGCTGGCCGCAGGTGGCCAGACATGCCAAGACTCACCGATCTTGACCTATATTTTTGGGAAGCCTGCTTTTTACTATTTACGATAACTGTAAACTTTGATGTAAACACTAGAGAAACGGTATTGATTGGCGCGGAATTTCAGATATTTTAACAAATTATTGACCAATCTGAAAGAAAACCAAAAGTTTGAAAATTGAGATTTGGAGGTAATTCTTGGATGGGCCTTCAATCTAATTTCATACCGCACAGACGATTTATTCATGACCTCCTACAAAATTATTATGTCTCGTGTTACATTAAGCTTTAAAGTAGCAACGGAAGCGGCGAGATAAACTAGTGTTATCCGAATAAAATATTGTCAAAGAGAATTATAGCGGCGCGGAGCGATGTTGTGTTTAAATATTAACCACTTCGTCGGCGAGCACGTATTAGATTAGGACACGTCTTACTGCGCGTGGGGTGACCACGGCGCGGGATATATGGTGGATATTCAACAAAATAAACAGCGATAACCTAGTGGTTTGAAATTGAGTCTCCTACTCCGGGACCTGGATTCAAATCCCGGTCCGCATCTCTGGCTTGTTACCTGCGTATTATAATTTAAAATTTAATTATTACTTGCTATAACGGTGAAGGAAAACATCGTGAGGAAACCTGCACACCTTACAGTATACAGTTATAAATTGTATAAAGTTTTTGAGGTGTGTGAAGTGTGCCAATCCGCACCTGGGCAGCGTGGTAAACTACGGCCTAAAACCTTCCCACTATGACGGGAGACCCGCGTTACCACCGCGATGTCCACTACAGTATACACACTGAATATGCATCGATGTCAAGTGTCAATATAAAAATGGCATCTTTGGAATAAATGAATCAGTTCTGCATCGCACTTCAATATGTATTATAGGTTTAGGTCTCATTATACATAGATTATAATATGATTTAAATGTACATTATTTTAAATAAAATCATTAATAAAGTTAATTTGGTATTTTTGTAGAACCTTTTGATTTCACGGAACATGAATGACATGCGTAACATTACATACGCAATGTATGTATTCATATGTACGTATCATTAATTAATTAAGTCCTGCGTATAGATCTGTCGTTCATAGTCCCGACTCAGGCGAGAACGAATCGTTTTTGCGTGCAATTACATAGAACGAGTAATTTGTCAAATCCTAATTGATAACGTTACTTACACTCTTTACAACTAAGTATTACTATTATTGTGTGTTGATAAATTAATATTATCAATTACATAAAACATTATAAATTTTAAATTTAATTGCTGTCTGTCCACCCACACTTGCCTAGCCCGAAGTTTTTTTCTTTTTCAAAGGAGACTATGACTAATAGCAGTCGGCAAAAGAGTCGATAATGATTATGCAAAATCACTGTTTCAAGGCAGGTTCGTTTTTAGGTCTAGCGGTCGTTGCGTCTAACGCAGTAACTGTATCCAGTTGCGTTTTTCTTCATTTATCTCTTTCTTACTGGAAAGCACCGTCGCCCTACTCCATCAAGACGCAGTTACAGGTGTGCGATGTGTTCGCGGGAGGGCGCTAATGACGTCACACCTTGCCATATATCATGCGACATCATCGCTTTGCCAACTCGGTTTCCATTCCATGATATTTTTCACGTTGCATAAGAAGTAAAAGGGCGTTCGGATCATCTGAATTTAGCCATCGATATATGTTGGAAGTTCTTGTAGGAAGAAAACCGCATACGTGTGGAAAGAATGGGTGATGAGAGGGAGAGAGGCTTTCCTACCTCGACCAAATAGTTCAGATATTGACTGTCCGTGGAGTCAAGAGTCTTCGAAAAGGGCGTGCACGGGTGACACGTGTGACGAGAGTGATAAATGTAGAAGATGCACGTCAGCTCTGTATGGATAAAGGAAAATCATAAAGAAGAGCGGCGCCTCGTCTGTTTAGCAGAAACAGAGAGAGTGCCGTTTCTACTGAGTCATGCGATGCGGCCCAGTAGTACAGTAGGCTTCTGAAAGTTATAATATTTGATAATATTTATTGCTACTTCATCATACCCTAAGAACAGGGGAAAGAACTAGTTACCCCCACCACCCCGGCAGTCACACGAGCGACATTTGGAGTCATACTCACATTTAACCCTTTTTTACACGGGCTGCGCAGATGGTCAGGATATTCAAACATAAAGGGCTATACCGAATCGAAGAAAGGAAAATGGCAAGCAAAAGCGATTTAGGCAATCATAAAAATTGACAGTAATGGCTGCGCGCGATTTGGTGCTTATTGACGTGACTTTCCGACACTTGGCGATGTTGCTGGAGATACGGAGCCTTAATGTAGGGGTTGATAACTACCGGCGGGCGAGCGTGGGGTCGCGGCATATTCCGAGCTGTTGAAGTTATTTATTCTATTTCTACAAACAAACTATGTTTGTAACTAATAGCCAACTAAGGGCCAAATAGTTATATTGGCATTATTGTCAATATAACTATTTGGCCCTAAAATAATATCTTCATTGTATTGATGAGCATGATATGTATAACGATTACACAGATATCCAGACTTAAAACAAATACTTAGATCGATTATTCATGTTAAAACAAAGCAGAAAAATAACACGAAATTTCTAAAACTGTACGCATGAAACGGACCCCTTCGACATTTTACGGGCCAATCTATAATTGTCATTCGTATTTCGTAAAAAATGAGCCCGGAGACAATTTATGAGTGTCAAACGCTATCTATCCGTTCAAAAAGGTAGGAGGTAGCGACCGGCGGGATGGAGTGTCGATGTGTCGCAATAAAGGCGCGCGTAAATCACGCCACAAGGCGCCTGATTTACTGTGTCTACGCACTGTGCCCGTGTACAAGCACTTTTAGCATCTTTTCCTCATTGTTTCTACTATCGACTCCTAAAAAAAGTTGTCTGCTAGAGATCGCTCGTTAGCGACGAGACCGCCCTTTGTATGTCTCTCTGTCTGTGCGATTTGTGACATACGATAAAAGATATTGTACAAGCAGGCTCTTGTAAAGGTATATTGTAAAGCGTTTAGTGGCACATAATGATCGTTAATGAGAGAACGCATGAGACTGCATTTATTAAGGAAGGATTACATCTAGGTTTGATACAAACGGGAGATGAATGGTCAGACGCAGTCTTCTATTGAGTAATAGTCTTGCGGTACCGGTGCTAATGGATGTAGATGCCGACAACAATACTTAAAATATCGACAGATAGGGGAGGTGACAGTCTTCGAAATCGGCAAGGTTTCGGCAACTCCTCTGGTGATGCTCAGACCGGTTGGCAAGTGTGCCGTTTCACGTTAAAAGAATCAATAAATAAACATACAGAATATTACCAGCGTTTCTCTCGCGTAGTGCGTGAGAACGACTAAATGGAAATCGGTTAGAAGTAGTAAAATATTCTGGAAGACTGTCGTACGGGACGCGGCGATGTGTTGCGACGGCTGCGAGCTCCTTCGTCCTCCGTCCTTACATTGTGTCGTCTTATGTTATACTAGCTTTTGCCTGCGACTTCGTTCGCGTGGAATAGTAGCTTTGTGCGGTATTTTAATTTCCTAAGATACTTTTATTGCAAATAATACAGACACAAACTGCTCCACGCGGACGAAGTCGCGAGCAAAAGCTTGTAATTAATATACCCTATATTGATCAGTGATCATGTAGCATTCAAGTGGTGAAAGAATTTTTGAGATCGGTCCAGTAGTTTTTGAGCCTATTCGTTACTTACACACACACACACAAATCTTTCCTCTTTATAATATTAGTATAGAAGTATAGATAAAGATTTGAGAATTTCTAACAAACAAATAAATAGCACTAATTTTGAAAAATCAATAATGCGTTACAGGATTTGAACCCAAACCCGCGGAGAGGAGCACTGCAATCCAAACCACTAGTTTCTCTCATGCCGCGGTCGTCCCAAATCTTTAGTAACAGCTAAATAGTGACAAAATGTCATGAGAGTTGATATAAAACATTGGTAGTACAAATTCCCACGTCAAAGCTGCTTGCAGAATCATTAATTTATTTACATCGTCCTAATCGTTTACTCCTCAATTGCCTAACAGCAGCTAGGAATGCTGCCTGGAATGCCTGCCTTGTAAATAGGTCAGATACCTCTTGATAGAGTCACGAGTCTACGAAACCGGCGTGTATGTAAGAAGAGTGATAAATGTAGACGCACTTAAGGTCTGTAAGGATAGAGACATTCGTTACTAGGTGCTTCCGACCTAACCTGTTAGCAGTTGTAATAGTTACGTAAATGACTTTTTTTTTATTGCATCGCCTGAAAAACAGGCAAATGAGTCCATAACTCCATACCACGACTTCTTTGTTATTTGATTTCATTAGTATATAACCTCATCGCTTTTAGTTGATTTCATGTTTAACTCCATCTACACAAATAAATAAAATAGGAGTGTCTGTTTGTAATATTAATATAACCGCTTTTTTACTAAATGCATATGTGTGTATACACGGTATATATACAAAATATTTTTTTGTACAACTTTTGTCTGTCTGTCTGTTTGTTCCGGCTAATCTCTGAAACGGCTGGGCCGATTTTGACGGGAATTCACTGACCGATAGTTCATGTAATAAGGAGTAACTTGGGCTACTTTTATTTTAGAAGCATAAAAAATGACGTGGACAAAGTCTTTTTTAAATTAATTTTTTTACCTATCATCCGAGTGTAACTAAGTATCCATTTTCATTCACAAAACATTCCTCACAATTCCCAACTGCGCAGCCCAAACGGCCAATATGAAAACTATTAGCGGTTAGGTTATTTTGGCCGGCGTCTGGCGTGCGTCTACAATATTTGTTGATACCACAACGAATGGGAGATCAAAAGAATCATAACGTTTTGTGACATTGATTGAGTGCCCCAAAACGCTTTGTGTGGAAATAGCTTGAACTATTTTGTTCGGTTCATCATTGGTGAATTGCAATCTTCTTTTTTCAAAAATATCTAGTAAATCACCTAAAGTAATCAATTCGTAATATCTTCTTAAAAGTTGCCTTTAACCTAAATCAACTAGTCTCGCACTCATTAATATTGGCTGAATTTCCTTTGTCAAATAATATCATAATCACACTAACTGATTATCTACAGAAATGCAGCCAAGTCATAAGAAAAGTGTGACCTCGGTTTGTTTACTAGATTTTCAAGTATTTTCATCTTTTATTAACAACCAGTGCTTGCCAGAATGTATACAGGAGCATCTTGTAAGAAATCATACATGGTTTTCAGGTATTACATCAGAACTTTTTTAATTGGATCTCATCCATTTGTTATCCAATTTTCACTCGAAGGACAAAATTTTTGCTAATGTATTTTCAAGAAACGGCAAAGGACTCCAGAATGATCCGGAACCAAATACAGCTATACAAATTAGTTCCAGAACTTAAAATAGAAAATTTCCAGTACCATCAATAGGAATGTTAGCCTAAAAGTGATATAAAACTAGGTACAGAAACCTTGAGTGTGTGTAATGTCAACATGTCATTATCATACTTAGAACAAAATATTGTCAATTATATTTATATTACAACAAATCCCGTTAGAGACCTGGTGTGATGGTATAATTATAATAATAAATAATACAACAAAGGACAAGAAAAAAGCTAAAACTATTAGTATTTATGTATTAAGTATTTTTACTCACTACCACTTATTAGGTCACAGACACATGCACAAATACAAACACATATACATCATAAAAGAAATACATTTATGAAAGATATTTTATTCCTTCTATCTCATATGAAATTAGCTTGCTGGATACATAATGTACCATATTATTTCTTAGTCATCTTCGATGGTGTGTGCTCTGGCTGATCCTGGTACAAGGACCTAAACCAAGGATAAGTGTTAATCATAAAAATGGCATTCGGCTATACCACTTTTTACATGTCAATGGGCATGTCTCTCCAGCTGGTGTAGGAAGCCAGAAGGACAGTTTCTCACACTGCAGGGTGGCTTGACATTAGTTTTAATTGGGGTGTTTTAAAATATGGTATAAACATAAAGTGAGGTTTTAATTTTAGTCTGCATGCTGATGTTGAACTACAACTCTGATAACACTTCAATTAATAAGAGGATAACACAAACAAAAGGAATAAATAAAGTGATTTGTAATTTTTTAATGTTCAATAATAATTCTTTAATTTTTTTAATTAAATAGGCTTGCATTTGACTATGAGCTCACCTGATAGAAAATAATATGAAGTTGCCAATGTAGGACCTTTGCCTAGAATGTGCCTAATTACTCTTGGTTTGAATAATTCCAAGTTGCAAGTAACACAATGAAGAAATAAAATCGTATTTTGAGTTTAATTGGTGATTTTGGTGATATGATAAAATATTAAGCATCTAATTAGCATTACTTGTAAAAATGTTAGATAACTCTTATAATTATCATTACCTCGAACCTGTACCACTCGGTGCTGTTCCAATGAGGGTTCAATGACTTGCGGCATACATCCGTCTTGTGTGTTATACCACCGAATTTTATCTCGACGAACGCATCCGTGGTATCACCAGCCCGGTCCATCACGGGCAAATTACGTCCCGCTAGAACCTTCACTTTTATTTTACCCGGCATTCTCGCTTTTCCAACTTAACACTTCTCATAAAAGTCACTAAAAAACAAAATTAGCGACACATTCAGCCTAAAATTAGCACTTCCCCGACGTCTAATCAAATACACAAATAATAGATCTAAACGTTATCAGAATGTATAATACTAGTCTATTTCGACTCTTCGTACGAAAAACGTTACTCAATTGCTGATAACGTATTTTTTTACGCTTTATCGTTTTTAAATCACAACTCGCGGCAGGTACATATAAACAAAGATCCTAACCGTGCGCGTAAACATTTTCGCGGCGTATTTGTGATGCGTATTACGAGATTTGATGAAAACAAAGCACCTTTGGGCGCCTCCACACTATCAAAACTGTGTTGTATCCAAATTTCACAAATGTTTATTTATAGAATCGAAAGATTTTATAAATAATCTCGCCGCGAAGAGGACACCTTTCACAGCTGTTGATTCCAAATGTCAAGAGTTGTTCCGATACACGTTATTTAATGTGAAGTTTATTGTTCAAAGAAATTAGACAATAACAAATGTTACATTATTGAAAACAAAATAGATGTTCTTGCCATGTTACAATTCAACAACGGTAACTATGCTTTATTATAACGACTTGTTGTTAATTTTAATGATATTTATATTGTAAAACTGTTACAAACTCATTTGTATAGCAGTCCGTAAGTCAGTATAATGGGAGACTACTTATACAGTATACATACACTCCTAATTATAATTGTATACAGTAGGACTAAACATTATGATTTACTTTTTAGAAGATTTCACCATGAAGACTAATAATATTTATATAACTAGAACTGTAAATGAATTTAACTTTGAAATTATCTTTCTTTCAGTTGAACAAAGTATTAAAATCATGTAATTTGTAATACTTATTATAAAAATATCGTCCAATGCCAGAATGCGGAGTTCCATACGTTTCATTTATTTTTGCTTGTGCTGCCATTTTAGAAGCTTCATTTCCAATACGGTTTAACTTCGTGAAAATGCGCAAAATGTTTCGCTCTAGGACGATAGATGTCGCTTTTACTTTGCGAATTACATGTCGATAGTAGACTATCGCTCGACTTTGTTGTTCTACTATGAAAACAAACGCTGATGAATGTGATAATTATCATAGTAGATGTCAGTTATTGACACTAACATATTCTTGTCTGTATATATAAATAAATAGGAAGGCGACTGCTGACTCTCAAAGGTGAATTGCCCAGCTGAAACCACTAAACCTAGAATTCTGAGATTTTGTAGACAGGTTCTTTAGGTGGCCTAAGTGAATTTAGGAAGGGGATATCTCAAACTTTCCTAAGTTTTAACAGCTAAAAATAACATACATTGTTCTTGTAGTGGAGTGAGGAATGTTTAAAATAAAAAAAACATGATTTTGCTACATTTATTGTTTTATTGATTAACATGAAATAAATTCAAACACGAAGAATTATTTTATTTGTGATTATGTAGATTATCAATTCTATTGTTGCTACGATTTTCAAGTATAACTCGCGCCACGTAAGAAAACGTCAGCAATGTATCTGTGCAGTGTTTTATAGGGCTTTTTGGTGGTGGTGGTTTAATATAACAATAATTTTAAAAGATGACTTCAGACTTCTTTAAATTTAAATTAAATTTCTTTCAATTATTGTTTTTTTCTATTGAATTGAATTGACGTTATGTACTATAAACATTCCCATTACCAATACTAAATATATCGAAATATTGTCGTATTCAAATATATCATCTCGTCATATAACAACACACAACAATATATTTAAATATACTTGGATACTACTCTATCCGCGACTGTACTGATGCGCAAATTTATCCCCTCTACCATCGTCCGACGCCTTCTCACTTGGCGCGAATTATATTCTCGTTATAATTCTTGTTTCCCATTTCTTTGCAAGTTAACTTGTAGTAATATTTTCGGTTAGAGCAGTTAGTGTTACCACAATACAATACATATATGGATTAAGTTTTATTAAGTGGCCACATTTATACTGTCTTCTCCAACATTTTACTGACTGCGGTCAAAATTGGGTCTCTTCGAGTGAATTGCCGTCAATTTTTGTAAGGCTTGATGGCGAGTGAATTCATGGGCGTACATAATCGGCGGGGTTTAGGGCTCCGGTCTCCTCCCGTATTGGTAGAAGAAAACAGTCATATACATAAATATTTTTCGGGAATAAACAATAGTTGCATATTGACGGAGATAGGAGCTTAGTATTTTGTCTATTTCTGGCCACCTTTCCAGCTTCCACGAAATAAAGCTTTAGTCACACCCATGATTGGATCGATAACAATTTGAAACAGATTCATGATTGAACACTAACAAATATTTTCTTAACCTACAATACAATGGAATAGACGTTGACATTTCCCAACGAAAAGAAGTAGGTAAGTGCTCCCCAACCATGTATAGGAGAGCTATGACATATATTATGTGACGCACTAAGTATACTTCCAACCAGTAAAAAACAATGTCGTTATAGTAATATTGCTAACATTTTCTTAATATTTATAACACTGATGCATTAAAAACTACTTAATATAAAACATTCACCTTAACAACACAAATTCAGATATTTAAAATACAAAAGGTTATACATACAACAAGTTAACACGGAGCCCCAGCATACATTTTCAATGTTTCAGGATTATAATCAAATAAATATAGTAAATGGTGGCAGAACATAAACACGAATTGCCCGGTGCAGTCCCACTACACCTAATTTTACCATTAACCGATTGCTATCAAACCAATTAGTTTTGTCGGAAGGCTGTGGATACCGGTCCACTTGCCTACTATTTCCTCAAGAGTAGCGACGCTTCAGCAAACATTTCCAAATTTTGCCATTTGTAACCGCTATTTTGTCGATTCTCACTCCATTTACATAAAAAATATATCTATCTATCAATGTCCACAAGGCAATGCCCGATACTACTACATACGCTTCTTACTCCCTTTTCTCCAACATTTTACTGATATCCATGTTAGTGGCAGAATGGGGCCTCTTCAATTTGTGCCTCGCTGTCAGCTTTGGTATGAGACTCTTTATAGGTGGCCTTGTGCACGTTTTGGGGAAGGTGTCGAGCTTAGAATGCCCGCCCAGTCCGTCATAAGATATATTCAATTGTGATAAATTTAGATCCTTGTTCTCGCTCAACTCTATTCGAGCGGGTTGTTTCCTATTAAAGATGCTGGTGTGGTTGCTCAATGGCATTGTTGATGAAGGATTTTTTGTCACACCGGCCTGTACAGAGTTCAGGAAGGCGAATTCTGATGGCTGTAAATGTAAATTTCGTTTATAAAATGTGCTGTCCTTATCACGGAGCAGTACTGAGTTCTTAGTGCACAGGTTTAATAAAACTAATTTATAGGGTTATCTAACATCGCACAACGCAAATTGTTGCATGTAAAGTTTTAATTTGCTTGTTGTGTGTTGACTATTTCTATAAGAGTTTTATTAATAATATGCAGTTAAATACAGTTTTGTATTATCATTTTTTATTGCATCAAACAGACCCGCTAAAGCTACATTGTTGTTACATAATATAAAAAATATAAATACCCTCATGTTCATATCAGGTAAAGGATGAGTGGGGTGTCGCTGCAGCGCGGCCAGCGCGAGACTGCTCTGCTTCAGATTCAGATACGGGGAATCAGAGTTCTCTATCCTGTTTACCAGGGTATTCTGTTGAATGTAAATTACATAATTTAGATAATAAATGTCACTGTTCCTTCACTAACCTCTGTGCCAAGGGCTCAGCCAAATATGATCATTAATGCCATCGAATTAAAAACGATGAAGTAATTGTTTAACCACTAATTTTCTAAACGTTGTCGACCATTGGAATACACAGACTTGGTAAATACTTACGAAGCTATTATTGCTTGTATTACATGTGATTGAGTCATTGTGCATCACATGATTGGATGGTCTCATCTGTTTCACAGCTGACTCCCATGAGTCTTCAGTGAGGGCTAGGTTGAGAGCTTCAGAGGCTTTGCGCTTATGCTTCAGACCTATGTACTTGCGCTCTGCAGCATTGGCCTTTTCTTCTGCTTGCCTAAAATACATTGTTACATAATATATTGATATATATATATAACAATAAGTACACAGCTCGCTGCCTTGTGTTTGCTCGCTAATAGCGGCAGAATATAATAATAAGTCATACTAGCTTGTTGTTCTTGTGATTCATAATCGATACCCCGATTGTTGGGTGGAGAGTTCAATTTCTACCCCGGACAACGATTTTGTGATACACAATTGCACAAGAACAAATATGTGTTGTATTAATAATAACAATCCAATCCTTCGAAATTCGAGATTAGATGGCAATGGATGGCAGCGGCTACATGTGAACACTGCTCACTTTTTTGCTACTCTCATATTTAAAAAAAATACAGTCCAATTGAGAACCTCCTCTTTTTTTGAAGTGGGTTAACAAAATGTCATCACACCAAATATTATTTATGATACTCACAACAATTTCGCTTGCAATTCGGATACATTACTTTTCTCATTATGCAGCTGCTGTTTGAGGGCCTGGAGACGATCGCGAGATTCGTTTTTTTTATTCTCCGAATCACATAGTGCTCTGTAATATTTTATATAAAAATAACTGAATTTCCTTTACAACAAATGCGATAATAATAAAGAAAAACCATAAATAATATTAAATGATTACTAAAAGGCAGACAATGCATTGCTAATGGCCATTTATGCAGCGCAATTGTAATGTATAGTTATATTTTAATTTTCTTTCTTTTTATATAAAGTAGGTTTTATTTATTTGAGGCAGAGGTAATCTGTTC
>DWEM01001403.1:0-14393 GCA_018245935.1 Agara belti belti | reverse complement strand
GTGTGTTTATGTGTGGGTGTGTATGTATCAAATAGGCTCAAAAACTACTGGACCGATTTGATGAATGATGAATATAGGATATATTAATTACAAGCTTTTGCCCGCGACTTCGTCCGCGTGGAGCAATTTGTACCTGTATTATTTTCAATAAAAGTATTATAGGAAATTAAAATGCTGCCCAAAGCTACTATTCCACGCGAACGAAGTCGCAGGCAAAAGCTAGTATTTTATATATAAATATATTTTTGGTTCGTAAAATTAAGACAGCACAATTAAGTGTATGTAATATATTTATAATTTAATACGAAAATAATAATAAATATTATTATTTGACTTTCTTTCATGTCAAAACGGAGCAACGGATCGGTGTGATTTTAGTATGGAGATAATTGAAGGTCTGGAAAGTGACATAGGATAATTTTTTCTTGCGGAAAAGTTGCCTGTTTCGACGGAAAACTTTATGAAAATAACAACATATTAAGCTGTTACCCTCTGAGATTAACGTATTTTTTTTTTATTTTCTATTACATAAGCGGAACATACAAATATTTCGTTTTCCCTTTGATACACTAAAGAAGTCAGCTTAAAATGACTAATGTAACTGAAGTCATACCCCAAGTCGGTGACAGATATTTTTACTATCACTTGTAAAGGCAACTTGGAGACCGGAATAAAGCAGCACAAACTTGGCTGCTTTGCAGCAAACATAGCATAGCATAGGTGGTAGTAATAAAATCAAACGTTAAGCCCTTTACCAAATGCAGTAGTTCTCCGGCGTTTGATGGAAATCGAACTAGGAATTTAACGAGTCATGAAAACCTATAAACAATGTTCTTATTCTAGTATACGACTGATGGGACACTAAAACACCTAATTTAACGACACTTTGATAACTTTTATCGCAAGTTTTCGCTTCAGTTGTTCCCGTTTTCGAACCATTAGTTTTATGTGGATTACTCACCATTGAGGCATTGCTTACTTATTATTAAGCTTTCGATAGATAATAATTCTTACTGCCGTTAATAGGGCTCGTTCGGCAGTGTTTTAAGATACCATTCTTTTGTTTCTTAACAGGCTTTGCTCAAAATGTGTCTATTTAGAATTCTTTCAATTTGGTTGAATATCAGATGGTTATATCGAAGAAAATCGGCGTTCATAGCTTTTTCACGGAGAATGCGTTTAGCTTAACAGCGGGATATCGCTCCAAGGGTTCAGAGCTCTATAATAAAAGTGAGACTTAAATGGACAATATTATTATTTTTATGTTCGGATACTGTTGGATTTTTCTAATTTAGAATTCCTAGCAGTGACTTGGAGTCTGGATGTGTGCCCGGTGCATGGCAATAGGCTCACCACCTATTTCCATTCAGAGAGTTAAACGTAACTGGTGAAATGTGGGGGTGTACTACACTCCTCTGCCTACCCCTTCGGGGAATACAGGCGTGATGTTACGTATGTTCAACTTTTACTTTTTTGGCACATTGTATTGTCTTTTTTGTTGCTATTTCGCATTCTCTCCTTACATATTTTTATTGAGTTATTCTTAAGTTCACTACGAATATACGATTTCCTAAGTTCCTTATTACAAGTCTTAGACAAAAAGTGCTTTAAAAATGACAATTGTCCAGCCGATAAATATTACCCGCAAAGAATAGATTCTAGCATAAAACCCATCTTACCTTCTTCCATAATAGCGAATTTATTTAACAAAACGTTGCAGTACCTAAGTCTAATAATAAACTAAATATACGGCAAAAAGCAAAAAAGGGTTGGCAGCCATGTTGGATCGAATGCGCGGGAACGCCAACTATCGGGTGCGTTTAATAAATTGACATGCGCCTTATATGGTTTGTGGTGCACATTCGTCGAGGCAGCGTTAGACGGTCTTAAATCGGTGTAAACAGATAAAATATATTTTTTGTATCTGGATTCATGTTGATACGAACGAGCGTGAAAAGTTACGCTGATTACAGATAATCTATGCGCCTATTGAGCGCGCGATTAATGGCAAGTTAATGCGACTGATACCTACGAATGCGTTCAATTTAATTTAAAATTGCTGTTTTATTAATGCATCCAATTGAAAGAAATACTTTAATTGTAGTTATATTAATTAGAGTTTTACGATTCTTTAACAGTATTACATTACAATGTTGTGTTCAGGATACACGAGCGTATCAAAATGAGGATTGAAAGAACGAGACAAAAGAAATTTTATTGGAAAGGAAGCATTTAAGTGCTACTAAAAGTTGACCAGATGGTGGTGATTTTTAAAAACTACGGATTAAACAACTGGTCTAAAGTCATCGAACTTCCATCTCGGAATAGGTTCATCTTAGGTTTGTTTGAAATAAATCTTTATGTATTTATCTAAAATGTTACAAAGTTAGGTTCGGGTCAGGCTAACCTGTATTAATGTTGCACCTATAAAAGCACTAAGTAACGATCAGTAAAGCATTCGAGGGATAATAATTCTACTCATAAGCCACTAAGCATTTAGTCGTTCTAACAAACCGTTTAGAGTTGCCTCTAATGTTCCCGTGGACGGGAGGCAAGGAATGTCGTTCCTGTCTGCTAATGTTTTTGCCTGTTACACCACAGTTATTGACCAGCGGGCCTTGTATCTCAATACGTAATAAACACTGCAAGCTGTCAAATGGATTTAAACCTTATGTGTTCCGTTTTGAGTGTCATTTGAATTGTAGTTATAGACAGTTACGTTAGAAATTGCAAAGACAAGTTCTTAGTACATTGAAGTCAGTGGTAGTTCTTACGTTCGCGACGCTCGGGACCAGGTAGATTGCGTTGAGAACGTGATGGCTCGATTTATTCGACGCCGTACCGATTTATTCGTCACTTCAACGACGATTCTATTCTACAATAGCGTGTTTTGAACTGAAAAGCAATTTGCGATCAGCTTCTCTCTGAATTATTAGGTACTAAGTCACGTGCGAGGCTGTACTGTGTAAATTGCGCAGTGGTTACATGCAGGTGTTGGCAAAAACATAAAATCTACAAACCAATGTCGATTACACTGTTGATCCAGTTGTAACCGACTAAGAATATTGAGTTGGAGGTTTTAGATTCGATTTCCATCTAGAGAAAGCATTTGACATGTGTCTGAGAGTAAAATTATCTATATAAATAGTCCTCAACCGTCTGGTTAACATACTACCTAGTTTGGGATTAGATGGCCGTTCGTGAACTTACCTCTGATATTATTATTTATCTGCTTTCCTGCTCTTCTATTAAGAGGATAAAGGAGTAACAACAAACCATGCTATAAGAGACTTTTTACTCAATAAATCTATGGGAAAGCTCGTAAATTAACATTTTCATTCTTCCTTCCATTCGCTAGTCACCGCGTTGATGTCTCTTATACGATTTGAACTCATTTCAGCCTTACGCTAAACTCCCCTATGTTCCGGCTGCCACGGACAACCTGATACTCAGCGGCCAAATATCTGCTCGATCTGAAATCGAACCTGAAGCTTTTCTAAATTCTGTCTCAAAGCGTTTTTGACAAGACTAGCAAACGTTATAGAATCTAATTCAATATCATCTCGTATGGTTAATTGTCAAAAAGAAATAGTGATAGTTTTCGTTTGTAACTGTATTGCACTGTGCGAAATAAAAGAAATACTTTTTTTCTTTCTTTCATTATAACGACGATGACGCGGACAGATGATGGTGACAACTAGTCAAGTATACAAAGAATTTGTAAAATGAAATCGTCGCCTGATAATATTTTCATAAATTCCGCCATGAAGCGTAGCACCACGCTCGCTGCTCCACGGGTGCGCGTGTTGGAGCACGCGGGGTCGGCTCCATGGGAACAGGTTGCGTGTCCTTGAGGAGAAATGCCTCGTTCGGCGAAAGTGCGGCACTGACCACTGCCACTGGCGGCCATCTTCCAAACGCGACGTTTCCACGCCACCAATCTGTGCATTATACAAACAAGATTTCCAAAACCTTGGAAGCGAGCTTTCACCATACATTGGGTACCTACTGTATTACGGAATTCGAGATAGGTGGTGTAACTGAAATTTTCCGCCGCTCGCGTATCCCGCGTCAGCAAAATTTCATTTACTCCCTTTTGTCAGTGAACTGTATTAAATCGTTAATGTTACACGTGATATTTTGAAAATTCCATTGGATCAGTCTCCGTGTTTTTGAATAAATAATAACAAATTGATACAAGATATGTTATATTTATATCCATAAATTGAAACAGAGTGTAATTATTTTTCGAAAAATTAATGATTAAATGTACTAACTAGAAACTACAAACACTTGTGATGCCTAAAAATAAAATAAATCAAGAGTGAATAGGCACATTCTAGACAAGCGTATCGCATTCTATACTACACCTCACTATCAGGTGGTGGTCAAACGCCAGTCTATTTAAAAAAAAAAACCAACACACGTCCACCACTCAAATCAAGTTATGTCAGACATTTTTTTTTAAATTTCGACGTTTAGCGCCGAACGCTGTATGTAAACATACCCTTACCCCGATCCGGTTTGTTGATTTGTCGTTTAGTTATCAACACTGTCGTGAAACCAATAATAATTTTAAAATTAATGAACCCTACTTCATTACCTTCCAGGAATGTCATCTATCATTGATTGCTTTTAACGACGACTAAGTGAAATCATCTAAAAGGCTTAGTTATAAACTACTATTGGTCTTGCGTTCGATTCCGACCGATCGGACATTATTAATTTATTGCTTTCAAGTGTAAATCAATATGGTATTTAGTTTGTACGTGCGTATTGCTCTGACCCCTACACGTTGTCAATTACACGTATTATTTGAATAATTTCAGTTTATGGTTTTCTTATTTCCTACATGATTATGTTCAACCTAAATTTCGAAACCATCACTCTTCATTTCTATTTAGATATAGGAAATACAATCTCAACTAAAACCAATTTGTCATTATTAACCACGATTTATACTTACACGAAGCAACGAGAAAATTTTGTAGCAAATATATCTTTATTTAAATAAACGATCTCTTTATAAAGTAATCTACATTTTCCCTATAATTTGCTTTCTAGCGCGGCGTTACAAGATACGCCCAATAAAATTACAAGGCAATTACAATAACTAATTGCGATTCTAATTGCGTCCACGCCCAAAGGAAGCGGTGGCTAATCAGATAACCCTCTTTGGATATTCTCGAAGTACTTTTATGGGTCAGTCGTAATTCGGTGTGCCCTTAACTATGATTTATAAACTGCTTGACTGGCTCCTTGGTACACGAATGCGAATAACAATTGGACAGTTCCACTCACGGCTATCTCATTACATATTAGGCAATTAAATGCCCGTGTAACATTAAAAGAGATGATAAAATGTAATGCAACTATGTCATTAAATTATTATGAATATAAGATTATCTGATAGTTGAATGGAATTATATACTTGTCTTAAGTGCAAATATAAACTGCTTATTACAGAACGCGTCAAATTCCCACAACAAAATTTTTATCTGTCCACGGTAATGTTATACCACAGTGTTGCCACTTCTCAATAACGTCCAACCAGTAAAAAACGACATTCTAATACGTCCAGCTATTTTCTGTGAGAATACTCGTTGCAAGTAAGAAAAATACATGCAAATGTCCAGTATATATTTTTTGTATCGAAACCTGTTGCTGGATGACAGATTCCCATGTAAGGGCTTAAAAAGAAATGATTAGAACTAAGCATAGGTGCAGGTTCTTGCTTATTTTTATTCTTTTTTCAACGTCAACTACCATACGATTTATCTAGCAAAAAAATCTCTGTATTTATTATGATTCCAATCTAACGACTTACAATTATGAGATGGAATCATAGGAGTAATGGTGAGTATCTGCAACCATCAAACTATACCTGACAGCCGATAAGTAGGTATTTGACAACTGAATGACAGGGAGTCTAGGGCCGGGAAGGCGCAGGAAATTTAACTAATCTTTAGCTGACCACTCCACGTTATTGAATGTATTGGTATATAACTAACGCATTATTTACAACCTACTGGTATATATTATTTACAAAAATCTCCTACTTTATATTTCTGCTAGTACAAAAGTTCTCTGTGTTTGCTTAAAGCTACGTTATTATGACTGAACGAATACTTTTTTTGATTTTGATGACATTTCAAATAGGTAGTGAAAAGTTTGAGAAAATGCAATTTTTTTATTACGAAATACTTATTTTCATTTAAAATTCGCCGAGCGTAAGAGAAGGTTAAATAAAATTCTTTTGTATAATAATTCAATTATTCAATTGTTTTTAATTAATCCCAGCAAAGCGAGCTGCTTACGGTCGAAAAGAGAAAAACAAAATTGAAAAAACAAACTAGCATCGCTATTACATAAATGGGTATATTTCTTATGATACTAATTAGGAATAAATATAAATAATATTAAC
This sequence comes from Agara belti belti, assembly GCA_018245935.1. NCBI lineage: Eukaryota > Metazoa > Arthropoda > Insecta > Lepidoptera > Hesperiidae > Agara > Agara belti. The sequence continues at coordinate 7,969 of DWEM01001403.1, read as the reverse complement.
ACTCATGAATTAGTCTGATGATATATCTCTGGTAGCTATCGCTTCAGAATTATTAGTGTTGCTACATTAATAAAACATGCTTATTATTGGCAAAATGACGGCCCCGTTTTTTTTTCTTTTACGACTGTATCTTTATAGCATTAGTTATTCTCAGACCCGGTTCACCGATTTTATGTAGTTTATTTTTTTTAAATATCTAAAAACAATTCATTATAATTTTATTATTTTATTGTCGACAAGTGAACAGTTTTATGCATAAAAGCCGTCAAATAATTCGAACAAGACACCAATGGGCATGTATGGAAGTATGAACGGAGATGAATGGACCTCGATATCTAGTTTATTTTGAACTTTTTTTTAAACTATCAAGTATTTAACCACAATATATTACTGAGTCGTTCCCGATACGTTTCTCACGAGCTTGCCTCTCTTCGGGGAATATCTTCGTCGTTTTCAATGCACTTATTCTAACTTTTTCTCGGCGGCGAGCCGATCGGGCGAAGCGAAATGCGCCGATTAGAAACCGGTTGTAGGACTACATGAGCGGTGCGTTGCACTCTCCAAGTCCTAAGTTGTTACCCGTGACGCGTTCCCGGCCGCGTCCTACTCGCCAACCCTTTGAAACCGAACGCAAACGCGCGAGTCCGCGCTTTTTGCACTTATCGACTTGAATTTCTCCGGCGAGTCGCTAAGTTACCTCGACGTTAACGCGCGCGGTTTGCGAATAGGGTTTTTCTAACGTTACAATGAGTAAAAGGTTTAGCGAGTTAGTTTTACGTTAGCGACTCGGACGTTAGAGATAAAATGAGTGGGATTCATTGACATCGGTCATGCAGTTCAGATACCTATGCTGTTTAGACTGGATTAGGTAAACCTAGGTCTGCGCTAGCGCTCGCCTCGGATGCACTGAAGGCATAGTTTTTCTATAATACAACATAATAGTTATTTAATGTGTTACTGACGTAGATGGGCATAATTAGCTTACACGTACTTTACTTTTACAAGCTTAGCTAGCAATACACACTATTATCAAATCATGTGTCAATCGTTTTTTTATGATGACTATAATTTTTCTGCAGATCATTCAAAGAAATGACCGCTAGTTTGGTGAATTATTTATCCTTGCAACTGGAATAGAGCAAATTAAAGAGCTGTTTAACATCTGTAAAAAGCAATAAGAGTCAACGTAATCTAATCTTTTTACAGTTATTTTATAGTTATAGTGTATTTATACAAAAAATGTCAGATAACAAAAATATTTTGTTGGAATAATATTTTATCTTTGCGAGACGCTAAACAGATTTTTTTAAATATTATGTAAGTATATGCGCCTATTCCGTTTCTTTTTTACATAACAGTAATATTATACGAACAAGGTGATCAAAAACATTTGAAATTATATATTTATTTTCACTTTGAAACTTCGACAGTAAACAGCGTGGTTTTATGTGCATACGTCGCCAATATGTCTGGAACTTAGCGATGTTATATTTAGCCGTAAACAAAGTAATATATGGAGTAGAACGTCTATTAACAAGAAACATATTAACACGACAAAGGTTATCGTAACGGAACGTTGAAGTCTGTCGCGTCTGACATTTTCAAAGTTTAATTAATTAATAGACGCCACCGACCTTTGGGGTCGTTAAAAGTTCGTTACGGGACAGACAAACGTAACTACAGAGAACATAGGCAAAAATAATAAAATGAGACCTGATCGAAGTTTTTTTTACTAACATCGTGGTTTCAGTTGATTCGTAAGCTTGATTTTAAAATCGATGTTAATCGATGTATCCCAGATACTCAAGGTAAGGTCAGTTGTAGAAGGTTGAATACATGAACAGTACAAAAAATGCTGCGTAGTAGGTAAATAAAGCTGCTATGGTCTTTAAGAGAAAATTATTTATTGTATTAAAAACACTTGAGAGACGCTTCTGGTGTGTTTTGTTTCTTATTCTATTTGTGAGGTTAGCATAGAGACAGGTATTAATCAATAACAATAAGAATTTGGGTCACCTGATACCAAAGCAGACAAAGCCTTACTTATATAGATAGATCCCTAAACATTTACTTATGTAAATAAAACTTGATACAGACACATAGCAAACATTTATGCCATTACATAAATGTTGTCCTGATTGGGAATCGAACTCCCGGCTTTGCAGACAGCTTTACTAACTAATGGGCCAGTTACGCCATATAGTACCGGATACATTATATCCAAATTAATGCTATATTTGCTATTATTGATTGTGTCTGCATTTGAACTGATTTGCATTTGGTGTAAATGGTTTGTGTCAACGTGTTGATTGACAATAAATAAATAAAAGAAAGCATGAGTCTGTGGTGTAGGTGGTCTGCGCCATTCGTTACACAAGGGTAGACGTAATGGGAACAGACAAACGACTTATGCACTACTATTTATAATGTATTTGCTCACTAGCGTCAGTAGTGACTTAATTGTCCGTGTACATTCGTAAGTAACATCCATCTCAGTAATGGCGATAGACAGACGCACTTCTGATACCAATTAGTGTAACAGTGTTATCAACAAATAATAGCGATCCGCAGCAGTGACTCAATTGTAGAAAAATTAAGGATATAAATTTCAAACAATGATGAGTGAAGAAAAGGGAAAATACAAATATAATTGTAGCCACCAATTGCCAAATAAGGACGTAAAAATGCACGGCCGCATTTCAAACTTAGTTTTCACCGGACTATCACTGCTTATTTGTTTACTTCTTTAATGAAAGGAAATAACTTTTTTTACAATTGTAAGCTCTTGACGTTCATTATATTCTGAATGATATCTCTTAAGCCACAACTCATAATAAATTAATAATACGTGACAGTTTATGGCTACTTAAGGAACGATTATATGGTTTATGAATTCTTAACATAATAGTGAATTAACACAAAAAGCAAATACTTCAACAAAGTAACCTCAACGCGGCGGCACCGGCTCCGTCGGAGAACAGAAAAAATGTGGTTATTGATTATAATTGAAGGAATCCAATGTATTTATTAAATTAATGGATGCATTGTGTCAACGCGTCGCAAGCGGCGGAGATGGAAATAAAAAATGGCGGGAGAAAAAAAATACGCGAGTTCATTGAACTTGCGGTGAGGCTGCCTTATTTGTAAACATTGGTACGTCTATCCTGAGCGAGCACACTGTCAACTATAACACGCTGGAAATATCATTGCAATATTAATTATAACTACAATTTGTCACAATCGAAACTTTACAATTAGAATTACGTAGAATCGCCCGAACTATCGAAACCTTAATGGCACTCAAAAGTTGTAACAGTTTATATTAGAATATTAAATTCGACTTAACTATCTATATGTGTGTGAAAAAAATATACGTGAACTTATTTGTGTGTACTACAATTAAATATATTATGATGGAAAATTGCACGTGTATTTTTTTGGTTCAAGAAATATATTTACCACAGTTTTATAGCTCTGCAAACTTCTGTCGGCCGAGTAACTCGTATTGAGTGCATTGTGTATGTTATTGCTTGTAATACGCGACAAGCTTTACAGATGCACTATTTTTGCTCATCTCGTTGCATCGATCGTTGTGTGTCCAGTGTTGCGGACGTAACTAGCTACTTAGGGTTCCTTCGCCGCGATCTCGCTAATATATTCAATATCTGATAATCAATTATATTGAGTGGCAATTCTATTAGGAATCGAAAAAAAAACTTGCTACAATCTACGTTACGTCCCACTGTTGGGCGCGAATGTCTTTCCCAATTGCCGGCAGTGTGAAGCATTCCAGTTAAAGAACTTTAGAGGAAAATGGCGGGGACTTAAACATGATATACAATATATTTAAGATGTATTAGTTAAGTAAATGTAACTTATATTGTAAGCGTTGAATCGAGACAGCTTAAATTATATGTTATTTAACATAACAGTTATAGCAGCGGCATCGATATAAAAACATTTAATCATAACATTCAGTTAACCCAGAAACGTTGTAAATGTAAATGGATTTAGCGCTCGCAGCGCTGACGAAATTATAGCTATTGGAAAGTTGGACGCTTGGCGTTGTCGGTTGGAGGTTCTCGAACGTTTCTATGCGTCGGAGGGAATTTTTAGTATCGTTCCCGCTTATCTTTAGATAGCATGCGTTTGCTTTGAGGGCTGTTTAAAAACATCCTCTAAACTGACCACAAAACTGAAGGTGTCTTCGATTACCACCCAGGACAAACATTTCTCTAATGAGTACATTTGTTTGTTGTGTCTGGGCATAATAAAAATATCTATGTAAGTTATATCGTATGTATATGTTTACCAGCTGTTCGGTTACCATAACACGGGTATTCAATTGCCTAATTTGGAATCAGATAGTCGTGTGTAGAATTGTGGCCGGTTATTTTTATTTTGTCAATCTGCGGACATAAGCTAGGGAACCCTCGTCTGCATCGTGGTGGAGGGTGGCTGGCATTGCTATTATTTTTCTATTTGCACTCGTAACCGGTTGTAAAGGATCGTGTGAAAACACGGCCACACCGACCAGTTATGACATACATACGCTTAGCTATTTTGTTGGTAAATAACAAATGATAGGTCGATAATTTACATCTACACGAGTAGATAAATGTAATCTTTGAATCGTTTTGTAATTTCCATTATAATAAACTAGTATGAAACGTTCTCAGAAATGAAAGGCTGGAACGCACAAACGGAGGCGTTGCCATATATAGGATACGGGCGTTGCTCAGATGAAATAACTAAAATAATCACAAATAGCAATAATAACATTAATATTGAGCAGAAAATTGGTAAGATATGCATAATTTTTCTAACAATATTTGCTCTGTGATCGAAATTCGACGGTGATTCATTACATTTTGAAGTTCGAACAATGGCTGCTATTTCGATATAGCAAATATAAGGTTTATCCCTTAAAATTATATATTTAAATTGTATGTATTTGTATCGCATGCTATTTGTACACTTTTCTAACTACACTCCTTAATTTCGAACCCGTAGGAACTTGCTACGTACAATCCCAAACTATCCCCATAGCAAATTTCATTACAATTGGCCGAGCGTTTCGGCCGTAAAAGCGTAACAAACAGACGGATAGAGTTCTTTGCATACATAATTAACCTTACTCTTGAAACACTCTATCGATTGATGAAAACCGTATTAAAATCCGTTGCGCATTTTGTAAGATCTAAGCAATAGAATGAAATATACGATAATAAATAAATTAACATTAAACAAGTATTTTCTTACAATATGAATATTCCTTTTTAAAAGCCGTGTAGGAGAATACGAAAAATGAAAGACGAAATTAATTGTAAGTCATTTATTACATCAAATGCATCGCATTATGATATCAGAAACAATAAATAAATTGGTGTGATACGATATTATTACCTTGTATAATAACGATTAACTTGACCGTTAATTTCTTTATACATACGTGTTGTGTATGAGAACTTTGAACGGATACATACTCGATATACGTTCTGTGGTGGTTCATTGTCTATGATGTGTTATTGTCTATGACGTGTGCGTAGCTTTTGACATTTAACGCTTAAATTCGACGAATATCAGTTACAAAATAATAATTGATTGTGATTCATCGGTACACATTAAAGTTAATAAAACAATTTGAATGTAGTCTGTGCTTAATATCCACATAATTTCGTATCGAACAAAATCAATACGAACTGCTGAAACGCTGTCAAAATTAGTAAAATCAATATAATATTAAATTTTAATCCTACATTTTGTATGAAAGAGAATAATTACTGCTTTGACCTCATAAAAAATAACCGTAAACTTGCCCAGTGTGAGAACAACATTATTTAGTTTTAATAATAATTATGTACTTCTTGTGGGAATAGGATCGATAAAATACAGATTAAACAAAAAAATAATTAAGGAGCCGAAATCGAGTATGCATTAGTCCAACATTTAATATATTGATTACCGATAAAAGCATTTATTCTCATATCGTTGAATAAATGTGAATGCAGTATCTTATTATATTCAGAATTATATTCGATCTATACATACAATATTAAGCTATCAACGAAGGAATGAAACACGCTGTAATAAAATAATAAAATAAAATAAAAATTGTAGAAGAAAAAACAACATTTTGTCTTTGGCTGCGTACTGGTATGAGAAGTTAGTGTTACAGATATAATAAAAAAAATTGTACTTTTCAGGTGTAAGCTAGATATCGGGTGCGTTTACACAGAATCAGAATGATATTAAGAAGTGCCCCAAACAACATAAAATATTAAATGAACTCAACTAGTATATAAAGGCACCCAGATAAATGTAGTCGTATTTCTGCATTGAAGTTTTGTTGATTCATGTGTAGGGATGCAACATTTATTTAATGTAATTTTTATTATTTGGTTCATTGAAATGTCATTCGTTGGTCTATGGTTGCGTTTTTCTAAGTTTTACATTAAAATGTAATTCATTGAATATAAATATTCACTGAATTCCAAAGAGCGATCACCAGGATACATAGAAATGAAGAGGCCAAGGACACATAAAGGTTAATTGCGTAACAGCCCCTTTATATAGATGGAGTGTTGTATTATAATTTTATACGAAAATAAATGTGGCAATAGAAGTTCATCAGAGCCATAGCCGTTAGAAATTAGTCTCTGTCTTACGTTCGTACGTACGTTCGAAAGGGCAAAGCGAGGACATCAATTTTGAAAATGTATGAAGCAATGTTTTTATTTCAAAGTTGCATCCCAATACGTTTAAGACTCAAATCACTGGTGCGTCATTATTAATACACTCGAATTTGTAACAATAAATGATATGTACGTTATATAAAGAACGTACACGATTCCTCACAAAATAGCACCAATATTCATATTCAAATATCAGCACGTCGCGAACGGCGCTGGCAACATTCAACCGTCACAGAAAACAATTTACATTAACAGCTAGCGACACTCAAATTACGCGAACTCGCAAAACAATCACAAATACACTAACATTATGTATACAAAAGTTCGAAAAACTGCGTTAATATTTAATATTACCATAATTTATATCATATTTATGTGATGATTTAAGATATGGTTAGTACATATTTATAGAGATATGGTTGTATAACATCTTGAACTCTTGCACCCTATATTCGTTCACACATTACTAAAACGTTAGAAAATATACAATAACTTCGTGTAAATAGATATGTAACTTGTATTGGTAAAATTAATTATCAACTATGGTAACACTTGACCTACGGAATAATGACGTAACTGCTGAACATTCCTACAATACAATAATATCGTTTATAATGACATCTCCATTTAACCCTAACTTCATAACAGATTTTCCACAGAGTAAAAATGCGCCAATTTCCGAATAATTAAACTATTCAACCTTACTTCAAAATAATCAACAATCAATGTTAACATATATTAAAATTTACAAAACTACAACTTAATGAACAGAAGTGTTGTCCACTACAATAATTATACAATCATACCTAATTTTATTTGGTCTCATATTAGTAACGGAAACGATCAAATCAAACTATTTTTACATCTAAATACCTGTTTATAGCGGTATTGTGGAGTAATATATTTTTCTTGATTATATTTTAAAATTTTATATCTGTGATCATTTCGCCTCTTTACAAGAACAACGTGATATTTGTAAAACCACAACTTTTCAGGAGAGCAATTTTAAACATTTACCCGTTTATAAATTCTAAAATATTGATAATTTTACTGTCGGAAAACTATTAAATTGTTGCGGTAATTAATATGCTTTCTGAAAATAAGCAAAAAAAAACTCAGTTCAATATGAAATAAGTAAAAAAACTGATTTCAAAAAATAAAGAAACACATGTCACGTTTTTAATGAAAATATGTCAAAAAATGCTTGTAACATAATGATATATCACATTGAAGATGATAAATTTAGGTGTAAAACTGTGTGAAAAATTAAATAA
>DWEM01001402.1:0-14420 GCA_018245935.1 Agara belti belti | reverse complement strand
GATTAAAACTATCGATTGCGAAACTATCGATAGTTTGGCAACACTAGTCACAGACTGAATCACCTTGTAATTAATACGCTCGACGCAAATCATTTGTTTATCTACCTTCATATACACTTACCAAAACTGTTATCTGCTTGTCGTCTGTTCAGCTCGATGCAAGCTCGTCGATGGACCAGCCGGTGCGTCAAAGCAACGTATCGTTTATTGAACTCGGACTCCGATTCCGTTGGATCTTCACGTGCCATTTCCGATACATCTATTATATCTGAACGAAATAATTCATTAAGTATACACGAAGAGTCAGTAAAGCAAAGTCAAGCAATTTTTTCATTAGAAGTTATATTTAAAAAACTTTATCGCCCCTTAAACGGCGGTAAAATCCATGCAAACATGTATAATGCTTGTATTAGTCCGCAATACAACAATTTATTGGAAAATGCTTACGTCATAAATTGCAACAGATATACCTGGTGGAATTCTTGTCCAGTGATCGTCTATTTCCGAGAGCATGATCCAGTTGCCGCACCACCACGGCGCTGCGTACACGCCTCTCTCCTCACGGCTGCCATCAGCCCCGTCTGAACTTCCCGAACACTCTTCATGTTCTATACATTAATTGGACACAAAATGTTGCCATTCAAAATGTTATCATGTAGTGCATAATAAAATTATTGCGAGAATTTATTGAAGAATGTTAAGCGCCTGACACTCTGAAATAGCAATACTTTCACGTTTAGAATTGCCTTACTATGTCCTATTTAGAAATAATATTTTATATCGCCATATAAATAAGAAATTATTTATTTACTCAACATGCTTATATAACGCCTGCAGCATAGTTTAAATTAACATTAACAGTCACATCAACTTAGTAATATTTTGGAACACTAGAAACTGCTACGTTTCAAAAGATGTCAATGTTGTGTACCAATGTTACATACAACTTACTGAAAAAGGAAATTTTTAATTAATAATTAAAATTAAATGATAATTTAAATTTCAATAATAATTAAGGTGTATACTCAGGTACACTAAGGTACAATTGAAAAAGGAAATCTTAATTATTAAAAATATACTTACCATCTGGATCGACACTGGCATTGGGTCCCGCTAGCTTGTCAAGGCTGTTGCCAGCAGAACGGGCTATACGGGTATCCGGGGGTTTCTCCGTAGCTGCATACTCTTCTTTACCCCTTTCTTCAGACTATATATAGTGACAATTAGATGTTTACATCTACCAGAAATTGACAACGGATAATAATTATTTTTAATTAAGAAGGCAAAGCTCAGGAATAAACGATCATTGCTCTCTCAAAATACTGGGCAGGGTATAATTGAAATTATCTGTTGTTCCGATAAGTACCGATAAAACCAATACCAAGTGAAATAGCGTAATGGTTATCTAATATGAAATTGATTGTGGCCAAATTATATGTTCGGCCAACCTTTTTCCTTTGTTTGTAGCCATAGCACATAACACAAAGAAAACAGCGAAAAAATTTACTATCATAAGTATAAAGCGAGACACGCTTAAAATAAAACGCATTACGTAGAAAATTTTGCTGGTAAAATATCTAATATTAATATGAAACTTAGAATTAAGAAAGTACTTAACACGATGTTTAATCCTCCTTAGAAAATATATATCTATGAAAATCGAGAAACAAATCCTAACAGTCATGAATAAATTGAAGATGACAGTTGCATTACTTACAATTAAGTTCTACCTACATTTACAATTCTTGCAATGTTCATCTTGTTTAAGCTGATTTTATCTGTGCGTCTAATAAATACTGCAAATATTGTTAAAGACGAAAGCAATAACAGTACTATATTAGATGACGTGCAAGAAGCTCAAGAGTCTTCTATTACAATAATTCCGAGTGATAAGTGGACAAATAATGCTATTAAAGGCATCGCTTATTATTTGCGTGATCATAAATTTAACGAATGGGATCGTCGGTACTATGAAGAAAAACCAAGCGAAGATCTTATCGGTTTTTTTAGTACATTTCCTACACCTCCATTGACATCTTTACATTGGGAGGTGAAAGCAAACTGTTATAATAATTTTCAGAGCTGTATCAATTATCTACACAGTATAGTAGAAATGGTTCCTTACTTAAGAGTTGAAGATACTGAAGTAGTCAATGAAAATGTTAACCTACAGAATAGAACCAACATAAAACAAATCAAACAAACAAACAAATGTGAAGAAATATATAATTATGCCCAGAAGATTGGGTTACCCTTCGATGAACCAGTCGAAATGTTTCAATGGCGCACAACGGCATCGTATTACATGTGTTGGTTTACTATGTTGGGGACACCTGCGTTGACCATGATCGGGGAGTCTTGTGATAATTTTGCAAATTGTTTGGACAATGATATCGGTGGCCATAACCACGATATAAGAGCTGATGATAAATTTTCATTCCACTGTGCAATGTACAGTTTTTGCCCAGATCCGTGTTGTCCAATTAAATATATTAAATCATTGGCAAACTGCCATGATAATAAAAGAAACCCTTGTTTTAAAGAAAATGCAGGGGAAGATTTATCCAAAAGAAAGTGTCGATTGGACCGAAAGAGTAATCAAAATTTTAATGATATCGTTAAAAACAGATGGAATGTATCTTGTAGTAACTGTGGGGACGGTTTTGAATGGAAGTCTGAATTCGGTATGTGCGTAGATCTAAATGAATGTCTCTTAGGAATAAACAAATGTGACATAGTTTCCCAAAATTGTGTTAATTTGCCTGGAACTTTTGACTGTTTATGCAAATGGGGCTTTGAATTAGACGAAAATAGGAAAATATGTAGAAAAGTAAACTCTACTTTTTGGGATTAAGAAGTCATGAGCAGTATAAAGTGTCATATAACCTTAGCTCGAACATCTTGTCTGTGACGATAGTGGTGTCTTGATTTGTCTTCGGATCGATATCTTTTTTCGAGTTTCTTATATAATCTTGCTCCACTAGCGTGCTTTTTCGAACTGATACAGGATGGGGAATCTGCAAAGCCGGCTGGAGCAGGCACTATATCTGGTGTTGCATCAGCATATGATTCCTGCATATATTTGTTTTTATATATACGGATATAATTAATTCAAGAAATGATTAGGTATGCCATGTAATTATTGTAAAATATTGAAAAAGTTCTTGCTAAATAAAAATAGACCGTGCACTTCCCACACAGTCGGAGTGAAACTTTCAGAAAACTAAACTTCGAAAGAATGAGACGAATATCAGTAGTAGGACAACAATATAGGATTTATTTATTATAATATTGTTATCAAGTTTAATAAATATTTGAAGTCTTATTTTATTACGCGCATTAGAAATATTGCTTTGGACATTTAATTAAGCCTTTCAGGGTGCACGAAATTCTTAAGTGCAAAAATGTCTTAGCGCCATGAATAACGAAACTTTTTAGTGTTGTTTCATCGAGTTTCAAATAACGGTGCTTAAGAAGTTTTCATTTCAAAAAATCTAAGAGTTACTATTAAGATATATCATGAATCTCACATCAGTATGCGATGTCCTGGAAGCTCTGCTATCGTGGTCGTGGGTGGCAGTGACAATATGGACCTCCTTCCCGCAATGTAAGCAATGGGCTTTGGCTTCTCCATCTGCACCAGCCAGGCTAGGCTCCGTTTGTTCTGAATAGAATACAGAATCTGAACCTGGAGAAACCGATCGCAGTGATTCTGCAGAGGCCGCCTTTGCAAATTTTCCTTCTGTTGATTGGATTTGAAAATCTCGTCAATGACGCTTTGCCGATTTTTGTCATAATTATCAGCTAAACATGACCAGCCAATTGTTATGTTCTTTAAAATTTGGAAAAAGCTATATTTGATAAAAGTCGTCCCTATGCGTTTTAAATACATGTGATTAACATGGCGGCTTGCTTTATAAAATTACCTTTGTCTTGTTTCCGATGAAGCCTAGGAGATAAGGTCGGACTCTTGATATACCGCAAAGGAGTTAGTTTTGAACCTGCGCTGACTAGTGTTCTTGTAGTTTCGATATCTTCCGCTTCAAGAGAACTCATACAAGGTACTGTCGGTATGGACTGTTTTCTGCGAGGTAAACTACCAGGCAAAGAAATGCTTTCATTTGATCCACTCTTTCTTCTTGGTCTTACACTAAAGGTTATTGAAAAATAAAATATTTTGTAAAATATCGCAAACTGTTATTTTATATACAAAATATTGTTCTATATTACCTATACCCAGAGTGATTATTCGATGTTGGTGATTTCGCTGTATTATTAGCACCTGATTTTCGCCTTGGGCTGTCTCTCAGACGCCTATGTTTTCTCGGAGAAATGTTACCGTTACCAATACCTGCAATGTTTACGAAAGCATTCAATCATTCTATGATAAATCATAGTATGTTGTTGTAGAAGTTAAAAATAGTTATAATATTTGTATGAACAAACCATCTTTTCTGTACTGTTCACTAGAGTCATCAGAAGTAGGAATATTTAAATGTAATTTCATGTTCGATCCCGCACCGTCTCTTCTATCATAGTGCTGAGATCTATGACCCAAGTCTGCCATTTTACTTTGTGTTGGACTTTTGGCTTTTAGTTTTGTTCGTTTTACGTATCTTTCTCTCTCAATGGGTCGTTTAGAATCTGATTCTTTTTCTTTAGGTATTTTGTCTTTGATACACTTCTCAATATCTACGGGTTCACGAGGTGACGATTGTACGCTTCGAGGTTTCTCCATAAAATGTGTTTTCTTCTTTCTAGGTTCTGAAACTTTTTCGTCTAATGGAGATTTTGTACTTGGAGATTTAAATATAGTTCTTTCAGAGCGAGAACTGCTATCCGGTTCTTTATCTTTTTTTCCCCAATCGTCTTGTGATGTAGAAATTGAATCGTCGTAAGATTTGGAAAATTCTAGAGTAAACGCTTTTTTCTTCCTTCGCTTATCTTCTGCTAACCAAGCCTTTTGTCTAGTTGTAGATCTATATTTTTGTGAATGTTTATAAGCTGAAATTAAATGAGCTTTTCTCAATAAAAAATACTTGCCTTGTATATTAAAACGTAGGAACATTTCTTTGAATAAAAAAATCTTACTTAAGCCTCCATCATCATCGTCTTCCACGGGACTTTCGTAATAACCAGAAGAGGAATAGTGAGCACTTCTTTCGTCATCAGATAAAGAACCCTGAAATAAAAATAATATAAAGATCGTTACTATAAGAATAATACACATATACCACTGCTATTTTACAAGTAAATAAATATTTAAAAAAAGTAATTTACTAGGTACATCTAAATGTAACGTATCATGTGCATGTTATGTCTGTCATGTCTTTTAATTCATAAACGGTAAATAATTTTATCAACATCACCGTACCATCATCTTAGGCACTAATTGTTCCTGAAGTTCATGGCTTTTGTCTTCCTTTCCTTTTTTCACTTCATTTTTTTCTTCTTTGGTCTTAGTTTCTATTTTTTCTAGCAATTCTTTTTTCTTCTCGGTGGGAGTTTTATCAGTACTTTCAGTCACGTTGGGATTTGATCCACCTATACTGTAACTACCACTCGAACTACTTTTACCACTGATTAGATCTCGTGTTGACGTGCTCTAAATAGAAAAAGGTTATGTTTGTCATGAAAGTTAAGCCTTTTTGTTTTCTATATGTACATATTATTCATAATGCTTACCGGTTTAGATAATTCCTCCTTATTCTTAATAATTTCAGTCTTATTTCTCCTAATATGTTCAATGTTTGGAGTTCTATCTGCTTTAACTTCATATCGGTCTACACCAGTCTTAGTTATTCGATCGGAAAGAGGTAATGGAGGTGATGTCAAATGAGGTACTATAAAATTATCTCTTATTTCTAAGGGAGGCGATAAACATGGAACTATTAAATCTTCAGCCACGTTGTCTGTTTTCGTAGATGAATATAGACTTGAAGCACTCTCAAATGATGATCCTTCTTGTGTTTTATTATTTTCGGCCTCTAGAAAAGAATTTAAATCAAATTTTTAAAACAAAGATTTGTTTACAAATACTTATTTTACGCATTAAGGTATAGAAAACTTACGATGGTTTTGGTTGTTAACGCTACTTTTTTTTGAACTGTCTGAATTAGCCGTTACATAGTCTTCGGTTGTGGTGGTACTCTCGGACACGTCAGTTGTATTCAATTTTCCTGAATCGGTTCTAGCCAAACTTGTTTCACTACTTGCAGTTTTTGCCGCTATAGGTTCAGAAGGAGATTCTAATATTTTACTTGGAATAGAACCGTTCGGCTCCTTTTGTTGAGATTTACTCTGTAGTTCACGCCGCCTGGAAGGACTAAGAGCCCTCTCACGTTTTTTGTTTATAAAACTGGGCGTACGTTTAAAAGGTATGTCGGATAAATCTAAACTGGGATGAGTTATAGCAATAGCTGGAGTGTGATTTACTTTCGGCGGTGCTGTTGGAGATAATATTTTTGATATCGTTGGCTGTTTTGTAATGGGTAGTATCACGTTAGGAACTACTGCTGGTGGAGACAGTGATGGTCGAGCGTATGCTGAACTTGAGCTTGTAGCTTCCAACTTGTTTCTCGGTGACGTAGGCGATTGACTCTAGTATTGGGAGAATCACAATATTTAATAACTTAAATGGCATATTCATAGGTTAAAATCACAAATTACTCGTTTATTACCTGGGAAGCATCAAATTCTTCATCCAAAACGTCTGTGTCCAATGAAGATCGTTGTTGGTGTTGTAAAAGTAATAGCTGTTTCCGTCTTGATGTTGGCGTTATCAAGGCGAGTGCTCCCGGTGACGCTGCTAACGAGCTAAGATCTGATGAACTGAAATATTATTTGAGAAAATATTTAATGTAATAATTTGAACATTGGATCCGAAGTTAGTTTATATATATCTACATAATTATAATCTTTACCTGATTACAGTTCCATTATCAGTACCAGAATCTACTTGTAATACTGTCGTTTGTGATTCATTCCACATGCTATCAGAATGGTCCCTAAAATATGAGACGATTTAGAATAATATGTAGAGATAACATAAGAAAGGAAGAAGTTTAGTTTATTCTTAAAGTACCTGCTATGATCAACAGTGAGCGACTCATTGGACGCACAAGGTGATGTTTTCTTTAATGGAGCAAGAATAGTAGTAACATGATTGGAAATAACAGCTCGCTTAACTTTCTGATCCGCATCAGTTTCCTGATGTACTGGATCTGGCGAACCTGGGCTCGACTTGGCAGTACTGTAAAAATTTTACTGATTAGCGAGTGATTTTATAAACGGGCAAAATTGAAATACATTGATCATAATATGTACATTTATTAAATGATGAATGTATTGTCACAAATCAATGTAACATACTCTTTTCTTAATAGTTTGAAATTGAAATCGATATTAGTATAATATTCTGTTACTTTATTAATATATCCAGATGAATATGTTTCTATTCTTCTTACAAAATAAAGATATTCTAACAGACCACAATTGTTGTTTGATTTTACTTATTTCGTTATTATTAATGACATTTTTAGAAGATAAGGAAGAGTAGCAGTGTCTAGAAGAATTGTATTTAGATTATTCTAAAACTAGAAGGCATCCTCATATTGATTCATACTACGAAACTTTATCAGTGTATGAAAACTATGTTATATCTCTTAAAAATAAGTTAAAGTAAAGCAGTAATAACGCATTAGCAAAGTGAGTCTTTCTATGTCGTGCATACCTGTTCTCATATACTTCGTCCTTATTAATAGTTTCTGTTTTCTCTTCAAAACTTATGCTTCGAATTCTAAATGGTTCATGCTTGTAACTAATATACTTTTCATGAAAATCTTCATATGGCGCATTCCCGTCTGAAGAACTATCAAGAGAATTATGCAGATGAATGAAAGCTAGGCATTCGTACGCTACGCTTGAAAGTTACTTATCGTTGTTTCGGCAGATCACTAAACTTGCAATTACTTTATCTCAAAAATGCGTTAAAAATAAGATTAAGCAAGACCGACCGTCCAATGTAGAGGATGGAAAGTGGACATTAATACAATGTGCACTGAAATATTTTGTGCATCGTTTCGACTAATAGATATATGGCTATAACTATTAGAATGATAAGTACACTATTAAATACTTACCTAAACGAACCATCGGGTTCAAATCCAAATATACCTTCATCTTTGATTGGTGTTTGTGTGTAGTTTTGTCCAATGTATTGTCTATACACAGACTCTTTTTCTCTATCTTCTTTAATCATATTTTCCTGACTTGTGGACATTATCACCGGCGTATCTTTAATGCCATCGCTGCCGGTATTTATTTCAGTTTTTCTACTAAAATACGAAAATTATTAATTTAATTAAAATATATTACCTTAATTAGCATATATTGCATAAGTTTTATATATACACAACGAAATTCGAAAGTAAAAATTTGTCTTACGCATCCAAAAGAATTTCACCCTCGGACATGGTTTTCTGTAGCATTCTCCGGTTTTTCCTCCGCAGAGTAGTAAAAGGAATAGCTTCCTCGTCTGGCCTCGGTTCGAAGTCTATAATTATTTCCTTTTCGTTTTTTTCACTGTCATCTGTTGTCGTGGCTGAAGTTTCTGTAGATGGTTCCGATTGGAAGGTGGATGTTTTCGACAGCGGATGAGAAGAATTTATGGTTTTTTGAGACGTGTCACTGGTACTTTTTGATAGAATTGATCTTAAAGCTTTTTCACATTTGGCTTGCTTAGCGATTTCCTGTTGCAGATATTCTAAGTTTCTTCGATTTAATGCCATACTCTTCTCGATTGTATCCATGTCGTCATCGATTGTATCATCTCTGTCACTCTCATGTATAAACTGGTAGTTTTGTTGAAAGTATTCCTGAGCTTGTCTTTGCATGGCACTAAGTTCCGATGATTTTTCTAATTGTGATGATGATGCCATTGATTTTACAGAGGAAGATGTGATGTCATCTGAGTCACCTCGTTGCATATGGGGTGACGTTGGATTTACTGCAGAAGGCGAACGTGGAGACCTAGGAGGTTCTTCTGATTGCGTTCTATATAGTTTTTCATGATCTGCACCTATAATACTTGAAATAAAAAAAATATTAGAAATGTGTTTTTTTTTTATATCTCTTCCATAGTAATTATGAGTACCTTTCAATATTTGTTGCGACATCACATTGCGTTTCTTGCCCCACCAATCGATCTCCGCCTACTTCTGAGAATGACTTTGTTAATCTTCTTCCTCCGACTGTATAACCATTAGTTTGCACACCGGCTGCTACCATTTTAACCTGTATCAAATTTGTACTTATATTACTCTTAGGTTCCTTCATATGCTTATGGATAATAATAATGTTATTAAAATTAAACACAAAGTACCCTCTTAATTGTTCGTGGGCTGAGAGATAAATAATTCGGTGGAAGAGGCTTTCTTCCTAAGCATACTTCAGTTTGAGTGGCTTGTGTTCGCATTGCTCCCTTTTTAATTGAGTCTGCAAAATAAAATGAATATTTGTTTAAGTACACAAAAACATTTTTGAAATCCGCTTTAATTCTATAGCATTTCTTTTATTTCATAATAACTTGGAAAAATTGAATCAACGATTAATATTGTAGGAAACTTTCTACAATAAATAAAACATACCTAGTACGAGTACTTTCGGCTGCTCGGTCTGTGGTGGTCTCTGTACTAACGGTGGATGGGTGGCCAGTGGTGTTATCGGTGGTGGGTAATGTAGTGGTGCAGGAGCCTGCCCTGGCAAGTATTGGGGGTAGGGCGGAAACGGCTGGAACATTATTGGCAGAGTCGCGTACGGCTTGTTTTCAGGCTGTAATATATATTTCTGATATTATTATTTACTTTGCTTAGCAAAATTTCTTAGTAATGGTTGTCTATTAGATTAAAGTTTAGTATTATTCATTTAGTTATACAGCAGTGATAGCCTAGTGCTTTGAACATTAGTCACTCACTCCGTGGGTTAGAGTTCAACTTGGCAGACTTGTTACGTGCTTTTTAGCACTTAAAATTTTAATAGATATCACTCGCTATAACGCTGAAGGAACACATCGTAGAACCCGATCACCTAAGAATGTTATAAATATAAAATAATTTCAAAGGTATGTGAAATTAGCCAATCCACACTTGTCGAGCGCGGTGGACCATGGCCTTAAAGCGACTCACTAAGAAAGGAGATCCATGTCCAGCACTCGAACAATAGAAGAGTCGTAAAAAGGTACAAATGAAATAAGTTGCTTCGTGTCTACCTTACGTCTACCTTCGTTATACCTTAATAACTCGTCCATCGAGAAGTCGCTCGCAATCCCTTCTGAACCGGTTGCTACTCACGGCTGCAGGCATCACGGAGTCATCGAATGTAGTCAAAGTGTGCGATCGCGCAAACGATACGTGCTTAGTTCTAGAAATTTGAAAACGACGAATTAACCTCTAATCTCAAAGTATACATAGTTCTAGGAACATGTAACATGTAATTGTGGAACATGTAATTAATTTGAATGGCCTATTACATGCCGTATCTAATTAACGCACTGTAACGAAATGTGAAAACTATAAAAGCCTTAACACATTACTTTTGTTGTTTGTTACGATATCGAAAGAATAAACTTACTGAGCCGGTACAAAGTCATTCTATATTAAAACCTAAACAATAGTTACAACATTTGATACTAACTTAATTGATACAACTATTCTTAATAGGTTTTTCATATTGTCGTTACCTATGGGGCGGTATAGTTAGTGGTGGCGGTGGCGGCGGGGGAGGTATTGGAGTATGTGCAGGGCAGCTGGAAACATAAAAGGAAGTACTTTAACTACGTGTCACTACACACACACACACACAAACACATAAACATACAAGCAATTGCTTTTATATTTTATATTACGTCTCTTCAGAACATCTAGTCTTACACACTATCCATCACCAATATTGGTAGATTTCAGAAAACATTACTTTATTATATGTATGTTTGAATTGACAGTACCTCATTCTGGATGGTCAGAAAAAGAAAGGGAATCTTTTAAAAATGTGCGATATTTCAGGAAAGAGATTAGGCTATGTTCACACTAAGTTTTACACACTAAAACCCCTACGATAGTCGTTTGATACTTGTTTAGCAGTCCAGAGAATTAATATGCAATGTAATATGCATAAGAATAACTAGGGCCGTTTGAATAGTGTCTACAAACGACAGAAATTATGTTTGAATGCGAATAACAAAACATTGTCGTCAAACCTTATGCAAAGATTTCAATCGTCTATATTCAACCGGTTTCTTCGTTACATATGTTAGGGATTTTCCCTTTTCGAAACTAATCGTTTAGTATTCCAATGAAGCGGTCATACCCTCGACTCAGCCTTTTCACTAACAGCAGGTGCGTTCAACCCTTAGTTGTTACCCATACACATGTTAGCCATAGATATGCTACCCATAGATATGCTACCCATAGATATGCATACCCATAGCTATGCTAGTTGTATATTTCACGAGTATTCAGCATGGTTTCAATTATTGTGATATTTTTCCCCTTAAAGATGTATTTAATAAAAATATTTATCACTCAGTGCTGTCTGCCTACATCGTTAGGGAGCTGGCGTAAGGTTATATAAATAATAATAATAATTATTATTACTCTATAAAAATTCGAAAGACAAGGTGTTCTATACCCCGAATCATATATCACCCAGGGGGTCAGTAGCACGAGATATTAATTTTCAATAAGCGGATATTACTAGGTTGCCGTTCGCGATTTGTTTCATTTTCAATTGAAACACCTTTATATGAAGAGAATCGTATTTAACGGAAGCGGTACACTCGACCACTAATTGCGCATGAAACTAATCTGGGAAAACGGGGTCCACTTGACCTTTTATCTAAACCTTTTCCACACTTGCGTGGGCCCATGAAGAGGATAAGACAAATGAAAGACCATGTAATGGCATTCACGTTAAGATCAACTACGCTGTAATGACTACTTTATTAGAAGATGTATAAGGAATATGTACATATACATTTGTTGAAGATTTAATTCAATTAAAACATATAAGAATGTTTATTACTGGAACCAGAAGTACATATAATGAAACTTGGAATATTTTCGTAATATTTATTTCATAATATACGTGTAAGTACTGCGTCAAAAACAAAACGTTTATTCGTATCAATATGAAGATTTTACAGAATTATCAGAACAATTGAAATTTTTCCTTTTAAGGGGCACAAATTTTAAATATTATGACAAATTTACTTTATCATTAATACCGATTTATATCATAATGCAGATTTATATCAAAATGTTTATTTAACACACACATTATTAGTACATTGTCGTTATACGTAACTAAGGTGCATTTTTACCGACGGAAAAAGAGGTAGTCAATTATACGCGTAAATTATTATTTTATTGTATGACCACGCATTATAACTTTTCACAGAATAGTCCGATTTTGATAAGTTGGTCCCATTATAATAAAAAAAATGCTTTTAAGTTTTTCGGCGGTTTAATTTTTTTGTTAAAAAGTCTTATAATAAGTGTATTTACATTGGAGAAAAGACTAACAAGGAATTACTTACGGTATTATAGAGGGGGGTCTCGGTAGAGAGCCTCCTCGGTTTACTGACGCGATTTGATCCACATTGTAATTTTGTGGCCAAGCCGCGTTATCTTCTATTACCGATCTGTAACGAAGCGATTTTTTAAACATTTAGTTAGCTAAATAAACATCGCATTGAAACTTATGATTTGTTCTTAATTTAAATAATAATTAATGTTAATGAACAAAGTTCTGTGCCAGTAATTATAAATCATAACTAATATTGACATGATACAGTACTTTGAATCGTAGGAAAATAATTGTAATATGAACCGTTTTAGGAACAAATATTTATACTATTCAGAACAGACGTCACGGACCACCTAATCTACATACTCGTATTTCAAGTGTTATATGTATAACAAACAATTTCTCTGAACAGAAAACAGAACACAAAGGGTGATTACGAGTTTCCATACAGTCCTTCAGCCCCCAACTTTCACAATATTGTTAATAATTTCACCCAACAACCACAGACTGATAGGTTTTTCAAAAGACTTTTTGTTCAACATCCCATTTCATACATAGAGAATGAGCTTGTTGACATTATGAACGTTATCCCCGACGTTCCTATGCAAATTTCAAGAAAGCTGTTCAATTATTATACTGTAGGTACCTATTATGAGTTTGTGCGTACATAAAAGTAAGGGCCCAATATTTTACAAGGGATTTCGCTATCTGCTAGTATTTTCAATATTGAGGTTCCGTTAAGGGCATTTTAAGATTCCTCGCTTAATAGAATTATATTGCAGCCCCATTACGCCAAGCTCTAAATTAGCTTTAACGTTTTACACGGAATTTATGACTGGAACGTATTAAGGGCTTCTACTTTAATGTATCGCTTAGGGACCGGGTAGAATCCGATTGAAGTAAAAAAACACTTTCTGAAACTATAATACGGTAAATAGCAATATAATTTGCTGTGTACCTATAGAACATTTCACAGGACAATTATAATGTATTTGTATTTATTATAAATTTATATAATACCTACCCATTGATAATTTGGATTAATTACAGCAACCCAAACTGCCCTTTACAAATACCATCTTAATGTTACTATATGAATAGTCACATAAATATGTGTAAATATATTATCATATGCATATTGAAAAAAATTAATGATATTTGTTTAGGATGTTGAAAGATGGTGAAAACTGAGAATATGTTATGTAATTTGATTGGTATACATGGTGATTTATCTGTTCTCTAGAAATAAAAGCTTCGTGTAGCAGCAGGAGTAAAATTAATGTCTTTAGGCCAATTGACTCATTATTTTAAATTAATAGATTCTCAAAGCCTTTGCGCTTTAAATTCGGTTCTCAAAGAAATATCGTTCCAAGTCTGTTGTCAGTAACGAGACTTACTGTGGCCACTCCATCCGGGTGAAGTCTTCATCCTCAGGCATCCAGGTGTAGCGTTTGGGGTCAGGTTGGCTACATACAGACCTTGGCCGCCGGCGGAAGTACGAGCTGTCCAGCTCGGCGTCATAGGCGCAAAGCTCGGGTGGAGCGGGAGTTGGTTGGCCATATCTAACCAAAAAGGAGACGTGTTCTATTTAACATGGTCTGGTTGTTCAGCATAGACTTATTTAGAGGAGGGAGGGAGCCGTTAGGGGTCTGGACCACGCTGCCTAAAGGACAAAGAAATAGTCGCGTAATATTTATATTTTGTATCCTTCAGGATACCCGTGCCCTATTATATTTATTTTTAATGCATTTTCATTACAGCACTGCCTCGGTGGTCGAGCGGTTGCTAGCGCGACTGCCGATCGGGAGGTCCTGGGTTCAAATCCCGGGTTGGGTACT
>DWEM01001401.1:0-14422 GCA_018245935.1 Agara belti belti | reverse complement strand
AATAATATGTAAAATATGTAATTTATGTATAATTTAATATGTAAAAACTATGTACTCTTCTACAATACAATATGTAAAATGTATGTAAATGTATTCTACAATATGTAAAAACTATGTACTCTTTTTAAAAAAACTACAGTAGACATTGACCGATAAAAAATTATGTCACATGAATATAACCTCTAAAAAAAATCATACGGACAAAAAAGGCATGAGATGTATGTATATGTATCATATATTTTGAAACTGAAATATACTAAGTACAACAAACACTTTTTAAGAAGGTACTGGTATGTTTACTACATAAGGTTCCCTGTTTGTATAAAGAACTTCATAGGTCATTCTAGCGTTTTATCTGATATATAGTGATAAATGGAAGACCCTGCTATTTCGGAAATGAATTCATGATCGTTATAAAATCATTTATACTAAGGACATTGCTGTGGAGGTGTGCGAACAATCGTTACTCCTTCCGAGCAGGCTTTGTAGGCCGTAATGTTAATTCAAATAGCTCACACACGAACAAGACTGCAATGTGGGCCGAGGTCGATCTCTTATTAGGCTGTTAACCCTTTCTCTCTGGGCGTCTTATTAACCCGTCAACGTCACAACAAAATCTTACGCGATAAGATAAATAAATCCCACATTATTATTGCATATTTTTATATTAATCAGAGTATTTTAAATATTTTGTGATTATTACAATAATAATTTTGTAATTATTATGAGTTATTTCTCAGATATTTACGCCACCAGATTTATTTGTGAAGAAAATATACTGCATTGAATGCAAATTGCTAATTGGCCTCTTAGGGTCTCTAGACAATGGTTTTATTTTCGTTACATATGTATGAAAATCTTTGTTTTTTTTCCGTTTACGAAAACCGGCTTATTCAATAATTTCAAGTCGACTTGACGGTTACTCTTTTTATTTATTTACATTTTATTTGTTTTACAACTGTTCCAAGTTGAATCAAGAATAACCATGAAGCAATACCTAATATATGTAAAGAAATATTTTTCTGAGATCGTTTACCCGCTTCATCCATCATCATTTGGGTCTCTTGAATCCACGGCATCCCGCTGACTTCGTTGTATCATTAGACCATAGGGATCATAGGTTGACTTGAGCTCCCATACTGTAGACATATTATATGTAATGTAGATTTTTTATATAGATTTAATTACGAACAGTGGTAGGGTTACACGTCGATTTGTTTTATCAATGTGTCGTAACCGTCAGGACAGTACAGCTCCCAGCTATCATTAATCAACGATTCAATGAGCCGCCAAAGCCACTAATGGACAATTCTAGTTACATACCCGCCCAGTAATATGCAATGCAAAAATAAATCTAATATTTTATAGAGCATACGACGCAGTGATACAGCGGGATTATAAAATGAAGTTGTATACCGACTGAGATTTTAAAAACAGATAACGTTAATAAACTCAATTACGTGTAATGAGCAGATTTCTTTAATGTTTAAATTAAAATATTAAGAGTGTTTGAAATAGTTTTTATTAACAAGCCTTTAAGACATTTTACACATTTCATACATAATACTAATACAAATAAAAAAAATATTAATAATAACATAAAATCTAAATTATTTTGTTATCTAAATCTGATACATAGTTTAATTAACTATGTACCAGATTTTTATAATTACGTAAATTCAATACATTTGTAAGATGTTCAGACAGGTCGGTATGCGTCACATGACGTAAATCTTATAAAACGTTCACTTGGCTATACTTGCAGACCAACAGACGTAAAAGAATTTTTACTGAGTCATCCATATAGTAACATAACATTCTTAAGATATTCGCATCATCATGTACAAACCGTACATGGCGTGACACTAATTGTGAAATCTTAATTGACACACACCTTGATATATTTAATTATTAGCTGATAACATGTCACCGTTTTTTCATTGCAATAACAACTAGATGAATGTGCCTTAAGGTTTGAGAACACTTTGGTTCGTAGAATTAACCTCTTTCAATTTTTTATTATACCGTCACGCCAGGTCCCTCACAAGTAGGCAGAAAACACCGAGTGCCAAATATGTATCTCTTTCTTTACAAATTACATGTAAATGGATTGTGCCTGCCTTGTGTATCTATTGATGCTACTAAGAAATTCTGTTATAAAGCCACGTGGCGAACTAAACCGCGGATACCCTAGTCTTTCCGTGGTGCATATTTTCCACAATCCTTATTATGACTTTGAGTAAATTTAGAACCTGTAAAAAACGAAATTCAATTTGGACAATGAAATATGTTAGCGAAATAACAAAAGTCAAATGAAATAAATATAATTACTCAGTTATTTCAGGTGTGGTTGCTCTACATTTTTTAATCCATGTCGCCTGCGGGCACTGTGGCTCGCGGTTGGTGATCGTCAGCTGCCGTCGACATTGACCGTCTTTGGATCAAAATAAATATCAATTTCGTACCTATTTATTCGTGATTAAGTACTCGTGGATGATATGTAGAAGGCTTTCATGAATAGCATTTTGTGATGTAATTCAAATAGTATCCTATCTTGAAACAGTTTCACCATCCAGTACGTGAAATACATTTTAATTAAACGCAATTTATACCTATATTTGCAGTCGTATTGGTGAAAAGCCTTAAGTTTTTACTAACTGGTCTCAAATAAGGTTGTACAGAAAAAAGGTCAAAGAATAATTACTATTCGGATCTTGTCGACCGATGTCTACAGACTTACGTAATCCATCAGTATGTTAAATTACATTCTTTTGCATGTTTTTTTTTTAATCTTAAGTCTGCAAATGGAAGTTCTTTTATTCATCTTTTTATAAATATACTAAAAAATAATTGTTTTAAGATCGCTGTATTATTATCATTCTTATTCGTATAACAGTGGCCGATTTTTCTTATAAATTTGACCTTATTGTTATAAGAAAGAGAGTTTCGTTTGCTGTTTTCTCGAAGAAAACCAACATTTGGCGAAAAACTGAGTTGCACGTCAAATATTTTCGCAGAGTACTCGGTATTGAAGGCCCATAGAACAAGGAAAGGGAACCTATATTTTTCTTTAGACTTAATTGGTAATGTGTAATACCAAATAGTATAAGGTTTAAGATAAATAACTGGACTTCTGGACAACACATATTGTTCTTCTTGAGATGAAAATGTATTCCCTGAAAAGTAGAACTTGAAACTTTTCAAAACATGTATTTGTTAGACAAGTGGCTACATCGTAAGACGCGGCATCGCTTTCCATCGGGCGAGATTCTATCTTCACTACTAGGAATTAAAAAAAAGATTATAATAAATTGTTGTCTTTGAAATCTAGCCGAACTCTCCTTTATCCCCAGCGGTGAAGCTGTAAAGGCAAGTAGCAAACATAGTGGACGACAATTCGAGAAAAAATGTGCCTCCAACGCAGTCTTACCTTGAATGCAAATCTGATCCAGTAATTCTTATACTTTCAAGGATATAATAATCTATATATATATTTTACTGTCACATAACGGTAATGCAATACGTGAATTAAATCAAGTCTCTTAAAAACTCGTTGAACTGCTGTCAGTTTCAGATGTTTGGCTCGATTACATTGTCATTAGTTTTAATGCTGATTGAAAGAATGCATCTTAAATCTTAGGTCAATCTGGCAATTGCTAAGAAAACTTTCCACATAGATGTATGTAAATTTAAAACGCTATTGAAAATGATAAAAATGGTAATGAATTTTGTTTTTTGCTATAAGCCGAAATGAATTATTTATCATTACATGTATTATGTTTGTATTCGTACAACCCTGACATTCATTGAGTTTTATAAGTAAATGATGTTCTAATAAACTATATACATATCTATATAATCCACTTTTTAATACGGGTTTTCGTTCAAAATTGTTACTACGAATATATTCAACTTGATACCTTTATGAAATTAATTAAATAGCTACCTAATATGATAGCGATCACCGACATATTAAACTAAAATAACTCATTTGTTCTATAACACTGGTAACGAGTGGTAAATTAAGAACATACTTTTTATTGGTCGTTTTTCCGCAATCAGTTTAGGTAAGATCATGTCTGAGTTGGGAAATTGTTCAATGTACAAATACTCTAACTCAAGACGGCCCGCATTATGCAAGCTATCCAGCTATCGTCATAGTAACCGTAAGCCCTCATCACGTCTTCTGACAAACCTTTTTCGTTTTGGTAAATACGTCAGTTGACTAGCGCAAAGTAAATGTAAAGAAGTTACACTTTACACATAATACGAGAAACAGCGACGCATGTAGAATTAGTAGATCTATTATGTTTTGTTAAATCTACAAGCATATGCGCTCAGCTAAATACGCATATTTCGTCCAGGTTTGACAGCAATTTGTAACCAGCATGTTAAATATTTATTGAAATAAAGGTGCCTTGCGCAATGAAAGTACGTTACGCACTCGACTCTAACCTTACTTAATCACAATCGTGGGAACGAACCTTACGGTGTTACCAAGTTCAAAAACCATATCAAGCGAGCCATTGCGGAAGTTGTGAAATTTCACCGACTGAATGGCGCGCATTGCATGTGTATGGATCCTGTGTTAATATTCTTAAGATCGGTTACCATGACGTCGGATCGAGTAATATAACTTAAAATCGTAATTTCCTTTACAATGTAGGTCTTAAATCTTTATAATTTTCAATGTCCCTTATTATCCCCCTGGGCTCTGGATATAATTACTCGCAAAACAATTGAATAACATCGCTTTTCATAACATTGACTCGCTCTCTCCTATCGCAATTAAGTATTTGGCAACTTTATTAGGCGATTGTACTTAAGCATACCTAAACTTTGCGTTGCGCAATCGTATCGGTAACACTAACACGTTGGTATCTGCGAGCTTTGTGTGGGGCGCATAAGTTGTGCTCGAAATGGTACCATACCACTTGATCGTGATACAGAATTTCGCAAGGCATACGGGATTGATACCGTCTGCGGTGCGCCGGTCAGTAATATCTGGTTGCCACGATTAACGCGAGAATTCCTGACATATGGCGTTCGAGTTTGCACCCACCGCGTGCTCAGTTTTTGTAATGAACTGGGTTCTTGTTAACTGCGTTATAAATTGTTACTTGTATTTTTTTTCAATACAAACGTTGAGCATATTCTGTTGGTAGACAAAGTTGTTAATTGAATAAAACACAATGTAACTAAAATAGACATAAAAGTAAGTAAACGTTACAATCATCTTGATACATTTCTGATTTTCATCGGCTATATAAACTCTACAGATTCGGTAGACCGACACAGAAAAGCCTAAGCAAAAAATTTGTGGCACTCTTTTTAGTATGATTAAAACAATACATAACGCAAGTCAGTTTGGTTCGACTTTGTGCAAACATGAGACAGATGGTCGTGTATGTCAGTATCAGGCCATACGCACTTGATTACAATTCCCTTTGTGTGGACATAGCTGCTAAAAGACGCATAGAAAGGAAATACATATAAAAATCTTGGCAGAGGTCAGTTATTCTGAAGCAGTTGTATCATTATATATTACGTTTTATTGCGTAGTAAGCTATAGTAATCACCACCTATGATTCTCCACTAATAAACCTATGACACTACAGTAAGGGCGGAAAGTGTGAGTAGGCTTTGTACGCAGGATCGCTGCCATATCGTTTCAAATATGTAGTAAACCCTATAGTAAACAATAAAAAAATATATATGAATCACATATATACACTTTAAAAAAAATTCACGTTTGCAATTTTCATCATTTATCGTCGCTTAATATGTGCTAATGCTAATACGGTAATTAGAGTTTTTCGTTGACTGACAAACAACGTACATAGTTTTCAAACGATGGCAGTGAGGTGAATAAAAGTAAAATAAAGCAGCAGTTTCGCGCAGACCAAGTCGAGAGTTATTTTATATTTGTCATTTTATAGAACAGCGTGCGCCAATGTATGTTGAATGCGCGTGCGAAGTGGCCAGGTAAATACAGTGACTTGACACGCGACATAACGTAATTAGGTGTATTGACAGTGTATCGTAAACAATCTCAACTATCTGGAGCAATACAGATGATAATAAGTCCGTTAAATTGACGTAACTAGTTTTTTGTTATTGTTCATGAATAATGTAAGTGTTTTTGACCTTTGTTGGTAACAGCAATAAGGTGCAGTAATTACGCTCCTTATCCTACAATATCAAACCCGAGTACAGTTTTTTTAATCAATATGAAACTAGATAAGCAATGTCATGCAGTCAAAGAGGTACTGTTTAAGTGTTTTAAAAATATATGAAGCACATGTTACCAAATAAATATGCGTTACTTTAGTAGGTATTGTTATTTTTAAGTACTCTACCTGTTTTGTGAAGATTTCATTGTAGGGTCGATGCTATATTGGATTTCTAGGCTTCATGAAATACTTTATTGCCATGAGTTCCATTGGAACGCAACCTGCCTACACGTGAAAGGGACATAACGGTAAAACCGGTCACTTATTTGCTCTATTATTATGTACACTTTTTTCACAAAGTTCCGTTTTCTCACAATGTTAGCTTTTATTTTGGAGTTTTGCTATTAAAGACTTCAGCCTGCTTGTAAATTAACTCAGATCCGTAATAAGACAAAGACTGTGATATGGTCTCCAGATAGCTGATAAACTAGATAGATATCTAAATATGTCTATATTAGACACCTATATCCACAGAACAAAATGTTCATTACACAAGTGTTTGTTCTGTGCGGGAATCGAGCTGACTCTATAATTTTTTGTAGATTTGTTTATTTCTTTCTAATTTAATGGTCACTGCGCTCATTTCTAACGGTGCTCTGGAGAATCTCTTGCAATGCTGATTTATGTTAAGCAACTGAAACCTGTGAAAGATTTCTTTCGAAATTAGTTAAAGAATTGGTTCTGCTGTTTGTTATATTTTTCTGTTCAAAAATTTTAATCTGATTGTAAAGTGGCCGAGACCCAGAAAATCGGTATCTTTTTAAATAAAGACCAAAGTTTTATAAGTATTCGAATTTAAAATTACGGATATATAATTTTTACACAATTATTTAGATCGTTCCTTATTTTACCAACAACGTAAGGTAAATTTGTCTTTTCACTTCATATTATTGTTTTATTTTATTTTATGTGATGTCATTACTCCATGCAGATAGCGCTAGCAAATTAAGTTCGATTCCGGTATGAATACTGTATAGATGCCTACGATAAATCTTTAACTTCCGCCAAAAGAAGTAACAAAATTTAAAATCAGAGAATATCAATAAAGTGTTCTTAAATTGTAACTATAACCGGTCCCAAAAACCGATATAATTTTTAGAAAAAACTATCGCTATATTTTTTATAAATGCTATTCGAGTTTTTCTTCCAATCGTGTTTTATTCAATACACGCCATTAAACGCCTGTCGATTGAAACCGGCTTAGAGTATGCCAAAATTTAAAAATCTAACCAGTTTAGTTACTGGAATCTATACATTTTTTGTTTAGCGGATTTCATATGGTGCTTGCACTTGTGTCCAAAAAACTTAACGCAATTTGAATATAGCATTTGAAATTACAAACAAAAGGCAATTTTAATAGCCTAATGACAAAATGTACGTCATAACTTATATGCAGATTAATATGACTATCAAGTTTATGCAATTGAAACGTCGCTGTACTGTAAGAAATAATAATAAACATACAAAATATGTACAATGTGCTGTATACACTTATCATTAATGAATTACTGTATCAGTAGGAAGTCAGAAATATCACAGTATAGGTGTTTACAGTTTCCTTTTTATGGTTTAATTTTTTATATTTCAAATACATACAAACAAAAAATTAATGGAGCTTATTGTTTGTTAACGCAGAGTATTTTTAAACATCGTTAATGGCAACTTATGAAATGTCAAATTTGAGTCAGATGTCTTGATTTCACTTTAATGCCAACACTGACCGACCGCAAATCAGTACAGCATCTACCTGCCATTTACTTAAGGTAGACCGGGGTTAATAGTTTATAGTTTTTTGCTTATGGGTTCGAGCAGAAATACAATTTTTTTCATCAGCTTCACAGTTATTTTTGCTCAAATTCACATAATCGAGAAGTTTTGCCCTTTATTGCGTCACCTATTCAACAACTATATCAAAACGTATATTTCATACGTCACAAGTATGTTTAAAGCCACATTGAATATTGTAACTATTATAAATATTTTTTGACTCTTAATGTAATGATTAGCATCACAAGCTTGTCAATGGCATTTCCATTACTCCCTATTCACCCTGCCCTCCCCTAAATGATCGCTCTTATTTCTGAATGTCGACAAAAATCATAGCTGTGGCCACGCAACTCGCTCTGTCGAAAACTCTTTCAGTTACATAAGCATTAATGGTCATCCCAGTAGGTAGGCAAAATCTTGACATTAAAATGAACGAAAATAACTGTATACTTTGTGCCTAATATTAAATAATTGTTTAGTTTATCTTCTATTCATCTATGAAAAAGTAATGAAAGTTGAAGTAACACGTTAGTAAGGGTAAAAGATATTTGGCACTGGTTGCTCTCGGCGTGTGATAGTGTAGTAGTAGGTAAGTAATACATCAATGTTTTGTTTATACTCCAAAATGTCATTTTTTATTATAGTAACAAATCCTAATTGACCAACCTCAACAAACATTGCACGTTTTGTTCTAAAAGCGTCTTTAGAAAAAGCCTCTTAATCTTTATGCTTATCGCAAGGACGTAAAGAGACCCACATCAAGCTAATTTACTAGTACGCACATATTGTTGTAATCCAATGAATGTAGTGTTGTGATGAAGGGCACCGCGGGTGGGAGAATATCAAAAAGTAGATCACTAAGCTGCAGTCATGTGACTTTGAAGGCCGGAGAGCTAGCGGGGATGCGCGAACCTCTCTCTAATGCATTGTATTTAATTGGCAAACTTCAATTAGCATCAAAATTTAATGAGCGCACAAGGAAACGCGGCACACTTACATATTAATCGCCTCGTTTTGTAATTTTTGATTTTGAATTATAATCTATTGAGGGAATTAAAAAAATCCTTTTACTTACGAAATATCGCTTGGTTTATCTCTTTATTTCGATCCCTACGTTTACACATACAAATAGCATAAAGTATCTGGAGACGTAGGTACAAGTGTTTGTAAGAGTCAATAATTTCTACATTATGTTCAATAAAGGTAGAAATATTTTTATCGTCTTTGACTATACTCTATAAGAATAAAGTACCGTTACTTGAAATTTGTAATTAAGTTTAATAATAGTTACCTTGAATTAAATATGACGTCATGTCGATTGAAGTTCAGTTTAGTACTTATTTGAATAACATGGTAGACGGGCTTCGCAACGCCGGACTGTCACGAATTGAAGCTAACTTTATGACTCTAATTAAATCACAGTCGCAATCATAGACCATCTAACCGTGCAATAAAATCATAGAGAATTCGCAAGCACAGTATATCATCGGCCTAGCCTTGGTCTACTTGAGAACATCGTCAATATAACGAGATAGAGAATCTTATGTACCTGAATATTCTCTGCACTTTATTCAATACATTATAGTATTGCAATCATATCGGTCTTAGAATTCACTGACATCCTGCCGTACATTAGGGTCCCGTAAATATTTTTGTTCTTAATGTGTAACTACCTAATTTCAACATCGTCACCTATTTATATTGACATGAAGTTCTTAAGTAAGTGTTAATTGACTTTTATCGTTTGCGTTAGAATGGAATTTTTGCTTATTTTAGAAAAGATACGGTAACGTGTATGTCTAGTTACCGTTTCAAAATAGACTTTTGTAATATATATTCAGGTACGAGGTACGCCTGGTTAAATTATAATGAAAATCATCTATTTTTATAGAATCAGTCTGGAATCTAAATCAAACAGTTCAAATAAAGATCCTTAGAACACAATATTTAAATACTCTTATTATTAACAAAATAATGCAAGAAATATTTCTTTATTGATGAAGTGACGAGTTTAGATATTTTTTATTAATGAAATATAATATTTAGATCTGCATCTAAAGTCTTAAATTCTGCAAATATTGTGGTGTGCAAGGTAAATACATCTGAGCTCAATTAGGCATTTTAAAAGTACTTACAGTTCTTTGGTATGTGCGGATAAAGTCACCTAGCTGGTCCTACATGTTATTAAGTATGTACTGTACGTACTAGCGTAGTGGGCGCGCCTGATAGGCGGATTTGGTGTTCATTTCACAAGTTCGGGTCACGAGCGGCGCACTCATGGGGCTCGGCCGCTTCATAACTCACAAGGCTGCAAGAACAAGTCTGATTAATTGACCAATATAACACTGTACTTACCTATGTTGAATGTCTACAACGGATTGATGATGCGTATGAAAAATGGCAGCGGCGCCCTCGGAACGCGTTGAATGCAGATAGTTGTAACGTGTTACATTCTTCGTTCTTATCTAGACGTTTTGTATGCGAGACGGGAGCAATAAAATTCAAAGATCTTAGTCGGTTGCAGAAGTAGTCGTGCGCTCTAAATTAAATCATAAAATTTAATGTCACTTATAGCTTCACGTAGACACCTGTCCGTGTAAATAACGTTACCAGTAATGCTCTTATAACTAATGCATTATTTTGCTTAAAATAATATAACGAATTGCTTAGTAGATGTAAAACGATTTATTAGGTGCAAAAGCTCGGACTCGATTGGGCAATGTTTACATGTTTCATTACATTCATTTATTTTAGAAATACATAATGGGAACTTAATCACCCACTCGATTATTACTGCTATTTACACGTACGCATGATATATTTGGCGCTTGGAAAATTCATTAGCG
Organism: Agara belti belti; assembly: GCA_018245935.1. Classification (NCBI taxonomy): domain Eukaryota; kingdom Metazoa; phylum Arthropoda; class Insecta; order Lepidoptera; family Hesperiidae; genus Agara; species Agara belti. Next base: position 3,576 of record DWEM01001401.1, on the reverse strand, counting down.
CCACGGGCCGTTTACTCTAACTAGTTTCGAGGGCACGTTTCGTACTAGTTTCGAGTGTATCGTCGATTCGATCTGTGTATAGCTGTTCCATAATTGTAGCTGTCAAAACTGTGGCCTGGCCATGGACTGTGCGTGTCGATTTATTGATTTGATAAATCTGTTACTTTTTGTTTTCAAAGCACTCGAGAGATAAAAGATGCTGGATAATCGATTTGCAACCGTAGAGAAATCTGATTTGCAGGTAGGTACTTTAATTAGCACATGAAGCAGAGACGTATAAATTTATATACTGGCTGTGCTGGGAATATGTACTGGCTGTTAGATTGCAAAGGACTTTTCTGTTTTCTCTGTTACCTCTGGTATTTCTTTCGATTGTTTTAGTTCTTTAGGGAACGGTCTCATAAATATGTTCATTGAGTGTATGTTTTTTTATCTGTTATAATTTCCATTAAATTGTCTTCAAAATATATCCAGCGGTGCTGCCATAATTTAAAAAAATATTACAACATATGATAAACAATAAACGGCGCTAAATCTTTAGAAATAGCTTATTCCATGTTGCAGAACCAAGTAAAATATAAATTTTGTCATGCGGTTTTACAAATAGGCCACAAAAGGCATACACGCTCATACAATTGTAGTTATATCATTTGCGATATCAATAAAGCTGTCAAATGATACTCGTTCTAAAAATAACAGCTGTAGTGACAAAAATGAGTGGATGCCATATACGAGAGTAAGGTCTCAGAGGCGTACAATGAGGAACAACCTGTAAACAGTTTATTCGGGACAAACTTATATAAGTTAAGGTAACGTTTTGTAGTAAGCATATGATAAACTAGCATTTGAAAATTTATATTATCGGTGATCTTTTTAAGGGCTTAAGTTATCTTTATAAAACATTTTAACAAAGCAGGTTCAGAGTTCAATACACACAAATAAAGTTTTGCACATGATTTTCAGAAACTTTGCAGTTATAAACACTACTACAATGTACAATGTTAATGTTTAGGTACCTTATCTCATCTTAGATGACACGGTTGGTATGCAGTAAAAATTACGACGAGAGCTAGGTACTTTTTGGCAACATCATTATTTAGTAGGTGATTAAGACCTTGTAAATTATTTAAATACGTAGTGCATTCATAGAATATTGACCCATACACACACACACACACACACACATAAAACAACTTTAATTCAGTGAAGTAGGTACATTTCATGCAAGTAACCTCGTATACATGTTAAAAGTTTCTGATGCAACATTAATATTTCTGATCGTCATTCTATTTGCAAAAAAATAAGTTTTGTTGCTCTTGCCCTAGTTATGTAGTAAAATTCCCGGGTTAAGCCGTAGCACGAAAAATGCACCCAAGCTAGATTCATAGCAGATAATTGAATTTTCTTTTTCCCTCATTCCCTCATTCCAACACACCACAGCCCTGAGTAGATAATACTACGCTCATTTCTTCATGGCCATCAAATACTAATTTTGTCGCGATATGTAATATTTTTATTCGGTCACGATCTGACATTATATTTATCGTAGCCTTTGAAAGCCAGACTTGGTCACTTATAATTGCGTGGCTTGTACCAAATATACATTGTAATAACTATTAAAATGCAGTTTCGAAAATTCCTTACATGTCACACAAGGAATGCAATTTATACAGGGAATAACGCAATAACTTATAGGTTGTGCATAATAACTCTTATGGTAAAGTTATGACTAAGTACTTGTTTGACTGAAATTTATAACAGTGAGAATAAATAGACATTGAAAAGTAGAGTAGGTGTAATATTTCTAAAACAAAAGCAACCCGAGCTACTTTGCATTAATCTAGTTCTTTAATCTCTTGAATTATGTTGATGTCCGTCAGGGTCATGTAGTTTTTAAATTCGAAAGAGCGTTATTCAATTAGATAGCTACTTACTATCTATTTCCTACATGTTTTATTACACGTGAAGTTGCGTAAAATACTCTGTTTCACAACAAGCACATTGCCAGATAGAATGAAAGAGAAGATTTAGCTCGCGATATTCCAAAATCGTGGATTTAGTTGTAAAGCCCAGAGTAGAGTTTAGATTTGATTGATATCTCGTATTTGATTGCCATATGTTTCATGTTCTACTTACGTAGTTACATATATATGTAATATAATAAACGTTATGTTGTTCCCCAATAGCAACTGTTACCTAAATACACTATTACATAAACACTTAATTCAAATATTAATTCCAAAGTACTCGACTCACTTGATATCTATAATTTCTATATTAAAATTTCAAATTATCATTATCATTGGTCAAAAGGTTTAAATTTCTCAAATCTACCTTTACGGTATAGGTGCATACTGTACCTATTTACTTACTTAAATAGTTACTTATAATTGGCGGGTTTAGTTAACTTAAGTCACCTGAAATCTATCATGAACTGTAATAAATGGAACTGGTTGTACGTTAACACGTCTGCAGTTAATGAAATTTTTGCGAGCCGCTCGTTTGCCGCCGCGTGGCGACACATCCGCTTAAACACGATTAAACGTCCATGAGATAGCTAAACTAGTTCAAAGATTTTATAAGGAGTTTATTATATCGGCGCCCTTATGTCGAAACTGTCTGTAATTTACAATTTTATATATGCCTTGATCAAAAGCTTTTAACAACACCTAATTAATAATGAATAGCTAGGTATGTACTACATGCTCCACTTACATTAATGTGTATCTGCTTGGATAGTTGAACATGTCTCATTAAATATTATTTGCTTGATGTTGGAGCTGACGTCCTAATATAAGTTGATTATGAACGTTTAACTTAAACTCGTTTAAATGATAAGATATAGGTGGTACTGCCGTCATGCTCACTTGTTCAAAGCGTATCTACCTATGTATAAGTATCTCAAATAAGTACGTGTATAAAATAGTTATATCTTTATTAATCTTTTATACATTTTTTTTTATTTACCAATACAGTGGTCAGGATTTTGCGGGATGTTTTGTCGGTACTTTTTCATTTTAAAATATAATGAGAAAATATTATTGTCGTGTGAAATTATCACCCTGTGAATTTAATTAAGATGGAGTTTGCAAAAGGGGCGAGCGTCGAGGAGACGCGTAGCTAACAGTGGGGCACGAGGATTGCTATGGTCGTTATGTTTATATAACAAAAGAAATTAGTAATTGAATATTCCTGATGTTCTTATTATGTCGACTTGAACAGTAAGTACCTACACCAGATATTTCGATTTTAAATTAAGCAACGATTCTTCCAGCATGAAATTGGCATACAAAGTGTTGCTATAAAAAATTCATTAACAAATAAGTAAGACGAAATCACGTTTTTGACCACAGATTCCAGTCATTCAATACTGCAAACCGATTTGATTGTAACACTGTTCAAGTTGGATGAGCAAAGGCTACTGTCCTATCATCGACTACAGATAAAAAATAAACATGAGGTTATTTATATGTACGTAACTCAGGCCTACTTTTGGTACATTTGGTACTTAAATGGTGTAGTGAAAAATCCTACTGTTTCCTCATTATCATAACATCAGTAATGGCTTTGAAACAC
>DWEM01001400.1:0-14423 GCA_018245935.1 Agara belti belti | reverse complement strand
CTCTCTTCTCTCATCTCATTCATATCTCTCATTCTCCTCATATCACTCCATCCCGCTCTCACGCTTGTTATTGCGCTACTGAATTTAAATTATATTTTGTGTGTTCCGTTTTCAGGGAATGTGTTGCACTACAAGATCCTCATTGCGCGTGGGACTCGAAACAGCAGCAGTGCTCGTGGGTGGGTAACAGACAATTCCCGAACCCCGAAAGGTTTCTGCAGAACGTAGAGTACGGGAAGACCGACATATGCAACAAGCTGCCGGCTCTGATGCCGGGCGAACGGCACAGTAACAGAAACCCGGCTACGAAGAAGCCAATCGTTTCCGAACCCAACCAACGCCAACAGACAGACGACATTCAGAACGAGATATTGATAGAGGTGGTCGAAACCAATATTCTATCAGAGGAAAAGAGTCCCAGCAACAATAAGCACGAGACCGGTGAGTTACTTGCAAAGCTAATGTCTTCATCCATGCCCAGTACATTGTCAGGCCAGTTCGAATTTCGAATACCGAGATTGTTGATTTCAAAAACACGTGTTATTTTGCCCAAATTCCAGATTTACTGACCGTGGAGGCGGCGGACGGCAACATCTACAGCGCGCAGGCGCTTCTCACGGCGGTGGTGGCCTCGTGCTTGGTCACGCTGATGGTGGGATTCGTTATCGGTTACCTTTTCTCCCGCCGATTTCGCCACCCTTTTTTTACCGATACTTCGCCCTTCAATGAACAGCACAACCACCTAAATAGGTATTTGCCATTAATTTCTGTATAAATATATACCTAATGTACTAATAATAACACAATTATCTAAATCAAATTAGCTTACCTATTATTTCCTTATTTATATTTGTCTCGTTCACTCCTATAACATTCCACGGATGATAGACAAAACAAACAATAGCGTAGCATAATACGCTATGCAGTAAGAGCGTAGTTGAAGTCCGCTTCGTGGTTTTTCCAGACTGAGCCCCTTGGAGACCCCGCTGAACGTGAACTCGGGCTACATGCCGCCGCGCTCCAAGAACGTGAACATGGTGGCCAACGTGTGCCCGCTGGCCAAGCAGGACAACCTGCACCTGGAGCTGGGCAAGGAGCGCGCGCTGGACCTGCGCAACTCCACGGAGTCCCTCGACAAGGACCTCAAGTGCGGAACCCTGCAGAAAGTTAAAAAGACTTACATTTGAAAGCTACCCCACACCGTGTACGGAACTATAACGGAGCGACAGTGACGGTAGCGTGCCGCGCGCTACGGGCGCCGGGGGCCGGGGGGCGGGGGGCGGCCGCGTGTGATCAGTGCGGGCGATTCGGTCTCTTGAATCCTGTAAATATTTCCTTTTTATATCGATGTACATACTGTTGTCATAGAAGAAACTCTAGACTGTTTTAACTTAATTCGACGCGAGTGAAGAATTGCATTTAGTTATTAGTGTAATGATGGAAGTCGCAATGCGCTCGCGATACGATTAGTGCCCGGACTTGTGGTGAGGCGGTGACCACGTGGCCGGCTGGGCGCGTGGCGACCGTCTCGAAGACTATCTACATCTTCGGTTTTAACAGTGGTCATGTTATTTCAACAAATTCAATACACCGTTACACCTGATGGGCATAGTTCTTAGTATTATTCAATATGAACCTGGAGATTATTTGGAATAATTAATATTAACAGACTCAATGTTTTTAATTGTTGACTATTAGTAATTATTGAACGAAAATGATACACGGTCTGTTCAATATTAAATATCCAATTTTTACATTCCATATTCTAAAATATGTAGAAATTATAAATAAATACCTACTTATTACTTATAATATTTACAGTGCAGCTCTTTGTAAATATAATTGTGTATATAGTGCTAAAGTGAGAGGGTTAAGACATCGCGGTCGACATAGTCAGACAATTAACTTAGTGAAATTATAAATATACTTGAAGAACATTACAATATAAAGTTATTAGTGAAGCATGTATTGCAAAGCAAATTGAACTGATACCTAACATCTGTTTGTAGTTAAAATTATGGTATAATTTTGTTATAGTATACATAGTATAAATTGCTGTGCTAAGTGCATAGTGCCTTGTAGGTTGCCAATCTAGTGCCTAATGTACTATAGGATACATCAGGAAAGATGATATAGAGAAACATGTTAATCTATTATTCTCTCATTAAATGACTAGTGTAAAGCTTATAAGCTTTAATTCAAAACCCATACCTTACGTAATATTGTCATTTCTTTATATAGCTTCCTCTGCTCTCATAAATACTATCCATATATATATATGATATTTACTTCAATTTGTCCTCACTATGCATACCTACTATGATTACTTCGATGTCTATTATGTAAGATGTTTAAATCAACAAACTATTGATTTGAGTGATTTAGAATATAAATTCAAATATTAGGCTGAAAAAACCACCCGAGATCTTAAAACTAGCAAGTGTTCCCACCGTAAAACAATCAAAGTTTATTATTTTAAGCGGAAATCGTTTCTGTGTTTTGTGCTGTTATAATATCAAATGCAGCACATGGCTCTTCAACTATAGTGTGTAACATATTGAAATTCTTTTACATTTATTATTTTATTTTTAATATTTTTGAAGAATATATTTTGTAGAAATCAAGAAATTTGTAAATTGTTTACTGTTTTGTAAACCCTCTGAATCACCTTTTAATAAATATATTTATATTGACTTTTTTAGTAAAATCAATACATATTTATGTTAAGGTGTTACTTCAAAACTACGTATTATTTATGACATTTGTATTAAATAAATCAATTTAAATAAGTCGCAGTTTTTTTTTTCAATAAGTGTATGTATTTATAAAACACAAAAATTATAGTCATTTGAGAAATTCACGCCACGTCTCTAACGGGGTAGACAGGAAGCACAGAGTGCCAAATATCACTACCTTCCCAGGAAAGACAAAGTACTACATGGGGAGTGTACCCCACTTCCTCACTATTTTACAGCGTGCGGCGTGTATGCATAAGAATACTGAATCTTTACACTACAATGCCCCACGATGTAAATAATCCTACATACAACTGGTATGTTTACGAACATGATACTAATAATTTATTTAAGTAAAAAAATATTGCTATGGACGTAGCACTAAACTAAGCAGGGTAAAGCATTAATGTAACGTAGCAGGACCGTCGACATGTAACCTAATAGAACTGTCTCGTAATACATGGTACTCGTAAATACCTATAACGAAGAAATTTCTTTTACTACTGCTCTTCGTAGCAAATCTCGTGTGCGTCGGCCGGGAGGTGGTAACATCCAACTGAAATCTCGCGATATTTGACGTAGCACATATATACCCCTCCTGCAACGCTCCACCGCCTCATGGACCTACTGGATTATTTGCTACACTTATAGTAAACGTATTTTATGTCATAAAAAGTAAAACAACAAACACATGTCATGACGCATCCATATAATTCATATAATTACAAAGGAATTGGCGTTTTTCAATCGCTGTTTTTACTAAATTACTGTCAAGGGTGATACCATCATCGCATGTTACACTTTCTTCCTTTATTAATGGACAACCCTCGTGTAAAAGTACAAAATTATGCAGTACACAAGCAGCACATATCACTGTGTTAACTGCTTCAGGCTTGCTGATATCTATATGATTGAGTCTTTGAAACCTATCCTTAAGCATTTCAAATGCATGACCAATAAATGCCCTGGTCTTCCAATGTATTTCATTAAATTTCATTTCCTCGCTTGTTAACAATTCTTCACTAGTAAAGGGTGTGATTAAATTTTTTCGTAATTTATACTCTGAGTCACCTAATATATGGTTGTCAAAATCTACAAAATTTTTTAGTTCCTGTGCTAGATTACTTTCTTTAAAAACCCTGCTTTTCCGTGTAATGCCTATACTACCTATGTGTATATCAATAAACATGAAAGATTCATCACAAACAGCTTGCAATAATATTGGATCTGATGGAGTCTTTTTGTTACGTTTTGATCCAACTCTGAAACGGCATGCATCAATAAATCCGATGCAATTGGGAAATTTATGAGTACTATTTACTTTAACTCTCGTTATGTGCTGTTCTTCCAAAGAAGGCCAGGTTATAAAATGATATCTTTGCTCAGATAATAATGATGCCATCTCATGAAAAATATAACTGACAGAAGATTTATTTAATCCAAACAATGCCCCCACTTCATTAAAAGATGCATCACTTGTTAGTAGCCAGAGGAAAACATGCACCTTTTTATCTAATGGCACAATACTGCTTGTAGTGCTGACAATGTCTTTCAAGAAGTTAACCAATGCCTGTAACACACGAACGCAATTATAAATAAAAAATAGTACACAAATCACAAAAATCAGAGGAGTCTGTGACAAATTATCTGCATAAAATATCTGCTGCAATAAGCAACTCTCAATGCTCCCAAATTAGCATTTGCAAAGAAACCTATGCCAGATTCATTAGGAAGCCTTGTTTATATGACAAGATCAATGCTAACACCAAAGTCCAAGACTTATGTATTATGAAGTACAAGTTGTCAAATAGAGTGATATACACAATAATGCATGGCTAAACAGGAATAATGTTGCGTCTGGCCTTTATATTTTTCATTTGAAGAAAACTTAGAACTGGTCATACTGCCTTCATTGTAGTGTCTAGTACTATTTACACTCACATCATAGAATTCCAGACAGTGGAATGCCATAAATGGTTATTTAAAATCGTGAGCATATAAACATTGTCCTGAGTATTAACCTGACTAGTACAATTTTGCAAATTATATAGTACTTTCTGCATCTTCAGTAAATAAATATTTATTAAAACGCTTGTAGATGATGGTAGCGGGGAATTGGTTCAAATTTCAATTTTGACAAGCTTATCTACATTTTTTATCCACAAAATATCAAAGATTCAATTAATTGTACTTTCTCTCTAAGTATTTAAAAGTAGAGAGTACCTGGACAGTACTTTTCTTCATATTAAGCCTTTCAACATACTCATCGTCATTGTAAGTATTCACGATATTCTCATAGAACCCTTTAACCCTTCGTACAAGATCGGGCCTTTCAATCAGTTGACGTTTGTTTGAAATTGGGTGCAATAATAAATTCTTCTGTTCTTTTTTTAGAACTTCATTGATCTTGACAACGTGTTCATTATTTTCAGTAAGAACATTCGCTGCAGCAACAACAAGTCTGTTTATTGTTGTCACGCTATCGTCTAGAAAAAGCTCCATAACAAACTCCGTGTCAAAATCCATATCATCTGCAGGCATATAATATTTCATTTGTGATTACTATATATATGACTATATTCGGACCACATAGCTTTACAGTGTTTGAAATTGGTTCTCTATTGTTATTATATCTGAGTGTCACTTATAATTATTGTTTGTAACTTGTAAATGAATCTGGGAAAGCATTTCAATTGTCAACTGTCAACTGTCAAGCATTTTCACTGTGACAATGGCAAATATTTTTTTTTCAATTTGCATGGAAAAATATCAATCCAAACCATGGATTGCTTAAACTTTTATATACATATATATGGATCAATTCTTAATAGAGTAAAATGAAAGTGTGTAAACGAATATCAATACATTATGAAAGTAAATCAATATAAAACAAGAAAAGCAAAATAAAATAAATTTATCATGCAGATAACTGTAACTGACTGTCCAACAAGAGAACGATAAAATGTATTTCTAATTGTCTTTAATGATGTTGGACAATGTGTTAAAATACCAAATTTCGAATAGCTATACGAAATGTATGGAGTACTTACTTAATTATATTTATAAACTGGTACGACATAAGTAGGTATGCAATTTTATTAAGTACTTAAAAGTACCTGTACATTAGTTAAGTAATTTTCGACCGAGGTTTCTGATATGCATCAATCAAGAGACTGTGCTCCCACTGCTCATGCTCCACGCGCAGTGTCATCGCCGTTGTACTTTTTTGAACCATCACCCATGATTTTTTTTATGAAATCGTAAAATCTTGCATTGGCAACGAACTCACCTTATAGAAAATGAGGCTTGCATTGGGGTAACTACAGTATGCAGAGGTATTCAATCCATGTGTTCCTATTTAGCACTTTGGCTTGGAAGTGGTTTTGTGTTAGATTACTAAAGATCAGGTGATCTTTAGGCAAATTTGCATTTTAAAAGGAAATAAAGCAATAAAACCATCCAAACTAGATGCACAAAAAGTTTAATAAATATGCAATTGCATAGTAATAAGTAATACAAGATGCTTAAATTAGCAAAAATCCATTAAGTCTATAACAATATCACTTTGCAATATTTTCTCACTTCCATAATTACATCTTTAAGATGATGTAAAATGTGGTATTTTCCACTTCATTAAATGTTACACATTTCAGTGGGATATAGCAAATCCAAAAGATCCTGATGAGTTGATTAAATTTATTGATCAAGTTATTATTTAAATGATATCAGTCTGTTCTTTTCTTTTAAAAAGTAAATAAAAATTATCATATGCTTTGATATATGCATTATGTTTTAGAAGCAGTAGTTTAAAATATTAGGCACCAAAATGGTCAGATGATGAATCTAGGAATGCCTTACAAACAGTTACTTTTCTAACATAACGTTGTATTTACTGCCAAGGGTTTTTATAAAAGTATCAGCTACGCCCGCGACTTCGTCCGCATGAAATAGTGACTTTGGGCAGCATTTTAATTTTCTACAATACTCTTATTACGGACCGCCGAGAGTAGACAATTTTTAAAGTACTATTATCGCTATTAAAAAATAGGGGTTGGTGTTAGAGGTGAAAATTTAGGGTTGTATGTAATTTTTAATGCCGAATCTTAAAAAAAAATTTAATAAAAAAAATCAAAAATTTTAGTTTTTTTTTTTTTTGTGGTGGACAACCCTTATCAGTTAGAGGTATGAAAAATAGTTTACATCCTATTCTCAGACCTACTCAATATGCTGACAAAATTTCATGAGAAACGGTCAAGCCGTTTCGGAGGAGTATAGCAACGAAAACTGTGACACGAGAATTTTATATATTAGATTAAATATAAAATTTCATGCATCAGTTCTAAAAAATCCAAGAATGTACCTATACTGTTCCTAGAGCAGAGATTATGAATAAAATTTACATATTTCAGTGTTTGTTTCATCTGAGTTTTAATAATATGTTATACTATTTAAATTTTGATTACGAACAGAAATTCTATTACATGATATAAAAAAAAAAATCAACAAAATGAAAATCAAAATTGATATCGATCAATTATAAATGTTTCATTAAAAATAGAAAAGCACTAAAACAAACTAAGCTCATTCCATTAAACGCCAAAGGCGAATGATTGATTATAACATTATGAATAGTATTATTTGTATTTGTACTACCATTCTACGAAGCGATCTACAATAGTATTCTATCATAGGTCAGTTTGTAAAGGAAAATAGTATTTATAAGCAGTTTTACTAAAATAATATTTGGAAATTTTAAAGGATATAATGTAACAAGTGTTTATAACAAACACTACAATTAAACAGACAAGAACACTGTTAGTTAACTTATATAAAAAATGCTAGTTTACGGTCAAAACTGTATGCCTATTTTTGTTACTGCTCTAGAAATGAATTATACCTTTGAAATTGTCTCCTTTGATGAGGATTAGTGCACATTTGTAGCACATCTGATCTGACCCTGACAACATTAAAAATATTACACATAGGACCCACATTATGCTACATGTATTTCAATATCTGGTGAGCTCATTGTATGCTATTTCCAACAGAAAAATATTTTAACAGACTGCTACAAATATGTACCTTGCCTCATGGAAATAACATAAATGAGTGCATACAAAGTCATTTTTATTTCTAGTATCTAAAACCACTACAATTATATTGTGCTAGAATAACATACTGATGTTCAACTACAGTGAAAAATCAAGAATTGTGCTGCAAACAAATTAAACAAAAGCTCACAGAGTAAAAGATGCACACTATTGTAACTTTTGAATTAAAATTTTAATTTTTTTTCCATATTAATGTTTTATTGTTAGCGGGCATTTCAATAGTATCTATCAAGGACAAATTATTTTCCTCTGCCAATTTAACCAAGTCATTCATATCTCGAATACCCCATAGAGGATTCCTTGATCTAAGAGATGCATCAAATTGAACATTACTATCAGGCGTAATGATACCATCTTTGCTATAGGGCCCATAAGTAATCATAAGAGCCTCGGGTTTTAAATAGCTTCCAGCATTCTCAAACAAACCAATGGTACACTCATAAGGACTAATATGTATCATATTAGCATTATACATGTAATCAACACTATTTTCATCAAATCCATAACAAGAAAGTTTATTACGAATATCAAGCAATATGGGTTGAAGAATATTTTTTGATGGACAACTTTCGGCATAACACGACAAACTACCAAATAAAGTGTTATCAGCTTCACTTGGCAGAAATTTTACTCCTGGGAAATGTGGTGCAAAGTGCGCTAGGTGCTGACCAGAACCTGATGCTACCTCCAAAAAGAGTGGACTCTCATCATCCACAGTATCAGAATCGCAAAATACAAATCTTTTTAATACTTGTAGTATTGGATCCTTATTTCTTATTGCAGCTGGATAAATCAGCTTATCTCCTTTAATGCTAAAACAAAACCAAAACAACAATTCCATTCATCAAAAAGATTGTCATTAAGTGATATATTCAATTGTCAAAACTAACAAAATTGGGGCAAGTTACCTTTCATTTTGATTAAAGACGCATGAATTATCTCGTGTGTTCGACATAGGCCTGATTAGCAGGACTTTAAAGAAGTTTTTAACTCTAAGTATTCCGAATATTTGGCTTTTGAAACCAATTTTGATAATTTAAAATACTAATGAACTTATTTTTTATACAAATCCCGACTTCATCAACTTTGAACCTTCCGAGTCGGAAGATCCGACCTGTTTATATTTACTTTACAACGGGCACTGTATCAAATTAATGAATAACAACAAAGCAATGGGACTAATTAATTATACTTAATTAATTACGACTTACAATAAAGCAAATACAATAATTTATTTTCTCCTATCTAATTGACAAAACAAGCTTGAACAGTTAATAATCTGACAGCTAACCTTCAGTAAGTTTTTTATGATTTACGTGTTAACTGACATCGACTTGATTAATAATCATTTATTCATATATAGATTTATTACTTTTACACTACAACAGTAAAAAAATCGTACTAAAATCATTACTCAATAAATAATAATTGTCTTTTTTATAAGTTTATCTATTGTGCTTTAAAAATAGCGTTTATTGAATTATAAACAATTTTTTCAGTATATAACGCTTCATTTTTACGTTATCCATAAACAAAATACATACGTCAAAGTCTATTCTTCAAAGTTCAGTATACTTTTGTCTATGCTGAATTTATCTAACTGTTTACGTGCAATGATAGTTCTAGGATTCCTAATTACTTATAGTTATCACTGAAATATAACTGGGAATAAAACCTTATTTGGTAAAAATTGTATCAATATAACAAATATGGCGAAAAGATCTGCTTCGATAGCTTTTGAGGAAGGGGAAAAGGAAATTAAAGTAAAAAAGGAGGGAAAGAAGCACTCTCTTGATTCTGATGAAGAAGATAGCGGGGAAGAAGAAGAAAGAAAAAACATTTTAAATGTGGATGATATTGAAGGAGAAGAGGACGGAGTGGGAGGAATGGAAGGTGAAGTAAGTGTACTAACATAACCTAAAACTTTGAGACCCTTCTACTTTATTTCATGTATTATTTGGCATCATCACTTCTATAGTGCTTTAAAAAATATTTAGATCATGGTTTAAATATCCCTTAAAATCAACTCGACGTAGGCTCCTTTACCATGGAGGATACATTACTATAGGTAAATTCACGTATAGTCTAAGATTGATAAAAGAGCTGTTTTACATACCAAGCTACTTTAGAAAGACTAAAAAGCCAAAACTTTATATAAAGTATGTATTTATATAATCTCCAAAGTGATTGTTTAAAGCTCTTTAATGTTATTTAAAACAACTCACCGGTGTAATTGTATGAAAATGACTCAATACACTGCCAATTTAAACTGTATTACAAGAGATCATTCTAATTATAACTGCACTCTATCTTGATGATTATGTCAGTAACTTGTAAAAATATTTTTTTCTAATAGATCACCATTACTCCATTCAACATGAAAGAGGAATTAGAAGAAGGACATTTTGATGCACAAGGTCATTACCATTGGAAAAAGGAGAAAGAAGTTAGAGATGGTTGGCTAGATAATATTGACTGGGTTAAAGTAAAGGGCAGGCCTGAGGACAAGTATAAAGTACACAAGGATGATGATAGTAAAGGGCCATTTGATGAATCAAGCAGTGAGGAAGAAGAGGAAGGTGAAAAGTTCAATATGATTGCCAACTACAAGGAAATATTGAAACATATGAAACCCAAAGAAACTATTGCTAAAGCATTACAAAGACTCGGTAAATATGAATATATTTTCTAAAATGTAGCTAAACAGTTTCTAAAATGTAGCTAAAATTGTTCTATAAGCCTATTTATAATAGATTAATACATTAACCTTGAAGTGACACTATACTACTAAATTCTGACATAATTTCCTATTTTTTTATATTTCACCTGGTTGATTTAAATAAGTTTTTTATATGATGTAATAGAATATTTATATTTCTTTATAATTACAGGAGCTAGTTCAAAAGTATCCAGTGCTGAGCGCTGGAAAAGGAAAAAAGCTGGTATAGTTGATGAAGGAAGCAAAGTAGTTACCAGAGTTACAGAGCTGGCCAATCAAATTTTAACTAAAACTGGCAACATGGATATATATCAGGAGAACTATGAGAAAATATCAGCTTTAGTAGTCAAAAGTGAGAATAAGAAAGATGATGCCGAATTGGACATGTATGCAGATGATTTTGACCAAAAAGAGAAACAAAATATGGGCAATAAGGGTCAGAGTTGTTCTCAAGAAGCTGATATAGACGATGCTCCAAAAGAAATCCAGTGGGAATTTAAGAGGACTCAAGACAATAATGCGGAGATATCTGGTCCTCACTCTACTGAACAAATGCACAAATGGTCACAAGAAGGTCACTTCAAAACTGGTGTGTGGGTGAGGAAACATGGTGACGACACTCAGTTCTACAGCTCCAATAGGATGGATTTTGAACTTTACATGTAGTGGCTAAATGCAATTATTTATATGTGAAAAAAAAACTAACAATGTGAAACATCTGTGTTACCGAATATGTTAAATTTAGACAAATAATGAAACTGCAATAAATCCTCAATTGTACTTCATAATTAATAAGGAAAATTGGTGTACACAATATAAATAAATTGCGAAGTATAAGGTAGTGTATACGCTCAAAGCGATTTCTAATGGACAGTCGTTATATATATTACATGTCACTAAATCATTGAGATTACTGTTTTACACATGGGTCCATTTTAATTTTATCTCACAATTTAGTGCAAAATAATATAATAATTGTGTTATTATTGTGTAAAGTGTGTAAGTTTTCAGGGTTATCATTATATCAAAGACTAAAAAGTCTTAATACTTAGGAGTATTTACATGTATGTGTATGTGTTTGTATATTTATTAGAAATATGTAGGAAAATTTCACGCATTAAATAAAAACAAACTTATGCAACTGTTTGCACTAATATGTGTAAAAATAAAACATTTACATTAAAGCCATTGGACAATCTTTGGTAGTTAGTTCGTTACCGTAGTTTATCACTGGAAGATAATGCTGCTAAGCATTCGGTTCACACTTTGTAACCCTCAGTTATGTGAAATTAGAACTTATTTTCAGCTTATGGCATAAATAAATAAAACAAAACTAGGATTATGGTGCTTTAACTTTCTCATGTCCATTATATATAGTAAATAATAAATACAGGTTAAACATCTTTCTTTCCATTTTTAACAACATACATAGCTAAGTGAAATACATCTACATCAGTCAATATTTTTGAGGCCTGGTGTATGAAAACAATAAAAACTGTTATCACTTGAACAATAACATATTGTGATATTGAAGTGCCAATCTCAAGCCAACTGCCTGTATTCTTTACATAGTATAAAAGTAAGATACCCATTATGTTAGAATAAATTAATACTATGATATTCAAATATCCAGTTGGTGCCTGTAAACAAAAAAAAATATTTTTATAGAATGCAGATATAACAATTTAAAATTACTTATGTATACATAATTTAGTCATACCATTATATTTACAGTGTACACAAGGCTACAAACTTACATTTATTACACATAAAATGTTTACTAGTAACTTACAATACTTTGAAATACTTACCCTAGTTAAATGTTGAATAGTTCTGAAACTACAACCAACACTCAGAAAAGGGCATAGTGTTTTCATTAAGATGAGTCCAGTTATGACATACGGCTGGAACGATGTTGTGAAACAAATGACCCATCTTACTTCAAATGAGTTCAGTGATGCTATATTACCAGTCCCGAAATATGCTAAAATTATATACAAAGTCTGTGGCGATATTTAAAGAAATTATAATTTACAAGTATATAACACAGGTAGCAAGAAAATAATTTTTAAACTGGTTTCCAAATTTTTATAAAAATTTAGCACTGATATTGTTTTGAACTAAGGGCCACTATGGGCAGACTAATCGTGAAACTCATTATCAATTGGTAATAGTTGCGTTACTTGAAACGATACATATAAAGGATACAAATATAAAAGCCCTTCTAAAATCATGACTGCTTATATTCCTTTCAAAATGCACCAAGTTACTCTTAGGGATGAGAGTTCCGTTATCAAACGAAGACTCTAATACCTGCAACAATTGAACTTGAAATTGTAGTTTCAGTATAATAATTTTTTTACATGTTTTAAGTACAGTTTAGAAAATAGTGAAATTAAGTTTTAAATAGAAAAACTATACTTTACAACAAAAAAAAAATAAACTTTAACCATTATAAGTGTATAACAATGGAGATGATGAAAATAATAAGGCAAGTATAATTTAATGCACGGTGGGGGAAAGGAAACTATTCGAAGAAGTAGATAACAATTCTACTGACATATCAACAATGGTTTTATTAAATGAATAAATGAAACATTACTAACCTTAAAATTTCGTAAATTAAGCAATTTATATTCAATAAAAATCCAGCAAGCAACATTGAGTATTAAAGTCACCATGAACAGTCCTTCGTGTGAAACAGACAACAATAAATAAAATGTAATTATTGAAGAATTTATTCCCATTATGCGGCTAATCAGTCTTTTTGTGTACATAAGTGGTAGAAATGCCAGTACAGCTGTAATGTAAAAAAAATACAAGGAATTATAATCTCTACAATTGTTAACTCTGTACAATAACAAAATTAACACACCTACTCACCTGAAATGATCCAGCAAACACTTTGAAGACTTTGTGATGCTGGTAACCCACTTTCAAATTTCTTTGATTGTGTGTAAATTATTAACAGAGACACTAACAACAATGCAACATGAACAGTACTCATAAAGATCTCTCTTTTGTTTTCTTTGTACTTGTGGTAAGGTACTAAAACACATTGTATATATATGCTAAATATTGCTACCCAAATAAGGCCAGCTGCTAATCTGTAAAAAATATTGAAGTTTCTGATTCCCCTTTACCTGATCTAATACCTTACTTTCTACATATCTGCAGGAATAATCTTAAATATATCACATAGTTTAATAACATTAAATATCTAACTTACACTAATTCAATAAAAACATTTTTTCCTACCACAGGGATAAATGAAAAACCACTAAGTAGCAGGCAGCCCGTTGGCCACACCACCAGCACTGCACTGTTTAAATGTCTTCTATATGATGATAACAGAGGCCATATGCTAATGCCTGTGAGTGGTATACTCAGCATCCATCGGTATGAAAATGATAGAGCCTGAAAATGAAAAAAAAAAACTATATTAGCATTATTCAGTCATCTCCTGTTCAGTTTATTATATGCCAAAATAAACTATATGTAATACAGAAGTATACTATATACTATACAAATTTTTACTTCTGAAATTAGATATAAAAACAGAGAAAATAAATGAAAAGTACTGAAAATTAATTAAAGAACTTACCATTGCCACTGAACCTAATGTATAACACATAATTTGTACGCTCAGTAAAAATAAACTTCTTTTATTATGTAAACGCCTTGTAATTAGAATCCATAAATCAATAGGATGCAATGCATAGAACCATAACATGACCGGCATCAGGAAATAAATGTAATACTGAGTTGGTAAATTTTGTACTGAAACAATAAATACATAATTTAAATGTAATAATAAATAGACAAAAAATCAAAATGGTTTCGAATTTACCTCTACAG
>DWEM01001399.1:0-14430 GCA_018245935.1 Agara belti belti | reverse complement strand
TTTTTGAGCCTATTCGATACATACACACACACACACAAATCTTTCCTCTTTATAATATTAGTATAGATATAGACTAGCTTTTGCCCGCGACCTCCTCCCGCAATTCCCTTTGGAGGTAAAATTTTGTAAAATGTATGTTTAGTTCACCTCGACGCATCAAAATCCGTTGCGTAGTTTTAGAGATCTAAGCATACATAGGGACAGACAGCGGAAAGCGACTTTGTTTTATACTATGTAGTGACAGTAGCTTTACCCGCGGCTTCGCCCGCGTTGGTCACACTTTTATTGATTATATGTAACATTTCGTAACCAACTAAAACAGTACCTATACCACGCGGACGAATCCGCTGGCACAAGTAGTGTTATATTTAATTTGGATATGTATTATGTTCGTTAGTCATAAACAACAAGATTTTTTTTATCATTATTATTACATGCTTTGATACCACACTGACCTTGTTTTCATTTGATATTACGCAAACCAACAGATATGAATTAATCGTAAATAGGAATAAAAACGGACGGACCAAGAATCTCCGAAACCGGCGTGTATGCATGAAAAGAGTGATGAGTGTGATGAGTGTGATGAGTGTTTAGATCGTTTGTGTGTAAAATTATCTTAATTTTTTGTTTACCAGCTGTCTTGGCAGCCCTCCTACAGACGCGCCAAGTCTCGAACAATATGTTCAAAGGTGTTTATTTAATTATTTATATATATTCTCCTTGCCAATGTATTGAACTAAACCTAAACCCGCAATCTGAAAGCCCTTTTCAGTAAACAAAAGGATTCAGGATAATTTAAAAGGAATTAACTATATTTTCATCTAACAAGTGCTCAAATTCAATTACTAAAAGTTGTAAAATATAAATTATAAATTAATAACAATAATAACACGGAAACTTAAAAAAATGTATATTATCATGACTTTATATCGTGGACGGATGTGGTCTACTCCGAGGTGAGTGACCCCTCTGAGTAAATTTACACAAGAATTTCCGTGCGCTGTAAGGAATGTCTTGTACAAATACAAATTGAGAAATTAGGTGTATAAAATATAAATATCCAATATCTTTTCTACAAACGAGTATAATTAAAGAAAATCAATCATTTTAATAGCATTTCTAAACGTGTTTCACGGTGGTTGACATGGTAAAATAGCAACTAAAACCTATGTATACTTATATACAAAGAAATAACTATACAAAAATATGCCGTCGCTGACTTCACGCGCAATTTGTTACGAGCCGACGGTGCGCCGCGGTGGAGTTCAGAAGTCGAGGTTGAAACCGAAACCGAAGCGGACCCTCCGCTGTCGATCTATTAGCGTGCTCGCCACCAGCCGGACCACGCGCGCCTCGTTGTGCGGCTGCTGGAACGTGACGTCCTTCTGAAACGCGAACCCGCCGCAGCGCTGCGAGTCAACGAACATTTTCAACTCGGAACCGTTCCGGTAGCTTTTGTGCAACGCCACGCCGACCGTCGCCGGATCGCCCTTGTACCCGTCGTTGACGATCGTCGCTATGCGCAGATCGGCAGCGAACTGCTTGTACAGGCACACCTGGAAACCGAGCCGGCCGATCGTGGACGATAGAGAGAACGAGGGCCTCTCGTACCTCGCGCTGGCGGACAGCTCGGGCGACAGAGGACTCGCTAGCGGCCGCAGGCCAACCTCGGCTCCAATGTACAGTTCTGGCAACACTTTGTAGCACCACTGCGTCACCAGTCGCAACGTGTTCGGCTCGACGTCCCTCATCGAACACGACACCGAGCCCAGCGCCTTCTCGTTCTCTTTCTCCAGGACGATTTCCGTCTCAGAGGATATCAAGTCCTTGATCTTGGACGTCAGCCGCATATCGTAACCTCCCTCCAATTTCTCCTTGTAAACCGCCACGGCCGATCCGCTGGAGTCGACAATGAGACCGTCGTCCTCTTCTTTCGGCTCCAGCTCCTTGTGGAGTAACTGTGCAAAACTTCTGTACGATTCCTTCGGCTTTCCGTATGTGTACTGTTGAACCAATTTAACCTTGTCCATAACTTCTCTCAGAATCACCAGTTGGGTTCCAATAAAACAGTTCGGGAAGACACTCTTCGCCTCCGCGTGGATGTCACTTAGTCTTGTCAACTTCGGTTTCTTCGTTTCAAAGACTATTATGTCCTTTTTCTTCGGCAGCAGTTTCTGTAAGCTGGACACAAAGTTCCCCACTTCCTCCTTGATTATATTCTCGTTCAAATCCATTGTGAGTTGGTGTTGGTTATTTTATTGTATTGCGGGTTAAATGTCATTGACCCGTTGATAGTTTTAACTCGCCGAGCTGACGTGTGCGGCCAGTGACAAGCCGCAAAGAGTCTGATTAAATTTAGCTTGAAAACATATCGAGTAGGTCACACTTCAGTGTAATTGCGTAAGACATTACGTAAATAGTTTTTACACGTCTACCTAATCGCGTTAGTCAGACGAATGTAAATATTTTAGTATTCTCGAATGTATAACAACTCATAAAAACTGAACAATAATAGTGTACTTGTTATCCTAAATACTTATTGAAATAAATAAAGTAATATTTATAGTGTAATATCTGTGCGAACATCTAATATCATCTATAAAAGAATTTTAATGCAAATTATTCATTAGTTATCGTGAGTGAACCAAACCTGTTGAAGCAAACGCGTAAGAGACGCACTCTGCACGGCGCTTACGACCGTCTTGCCGTCAGACTATCCCATATTGGTAACTTGGATTGTTTTACTGATTTTTAAAGTAACGATTAATATGGCTAGTTCAAATGAATGCGCCGGCTGCCTCACTAATTTGAATGATGTACCCGCCTTACACTGTTCGCGGTGCTCAGCGGATTACCATCACTTCTGTATGAACTTAACTCTGTCGGACTATGAATCCTTATCTGAAGACAGTCGATCCCAATGGATATGCGTCCAATGCCGAAGCAAAGAACGGAAAGGAGGGGACAATTCCGATACTCCCGTTCGGGCCACTCAATCACCCCAACTCGAGTTTGTCACTCAGCGAAGCAAGGCGCGTACTGCAACAGGTTGTTCATGCTTGTCGGCGGTGAACATTCGCGACATAATTCGAGAGGAGCTGCAAAATTTATTTTGTCATCAAGTACAACCACAGCTATTGGAAGTACACAATGCTTTAACCTCTATTGAAACATCCGTGTCTTACTTTAACGAGGAGTTGGAAAAAATTAAGGCTGCGAGTATTGAGTATGCGACCAAAATTGACTGTATTGAGAAAGAAAATACAGCATTACGGGCGGCCAATCAGTCACTTACATCTCGAGTAGAACAGTTCGATCAGCACTCGCGCGCCACTAATATTGAAATCCAATGTGTGCCGGAAAACAAACAAGAAAATCTTATAAAAACCGTGCAGCAGTTAAGCAAAGTAATTAAATACTCATTAAATGAGGCGGACATTCACTATTGTTCTAGACTTGCTAAGATGAACAGTGCAAGCCCCCGCCCACGCTCTATTCTTGTAAAATTCAGTAGCCCCCGTCTGCGTGACGAATTTCTTGCAGCTGTTAGTAAATACAACAAAGGTAATAAAGACGATAAGCTGAACGCCGGTCACTTGGGCATTGGTGGAACTAAAAAAACCCCTATTTACGTGGTAGAGCATCTGACACGAGAGAATAAAACCTTACATGCAGCTACTCGAAGCAGAGCAAGAGAACTGAAATATAAATTTGTATGGGTTCGTGATGGAAGGATATATATGCGGAAAAATGAAGAGACAAATTATGTTCATGTTAAAAACATAGATCTACTTAATCATTTGTCATAAAAACGCTATAGTTGCCATAGTATTACTAAAGGGCGTGTTTACCAATTTGACCGTTTATTACCAGAATGTGCGAGGCTTAAGAACGAAAACTGTAGAACTTTTTAAGAATGTTGTATGTAGTTATTTTGACATAATAGTTTTTACAGAAACATGGTTGAATAGCAGTTTTTCTAATAACGAATTATTTGACGACAGATATGTAGTTTACAGGCGCGATCGTGAAAGTAGTGGATTTCACAACAAAAAAGATGGTGGAGGTGTATTAGTCGCTGTAGCCAAACGTTTTAAGTCATATCGTTTACTCGCAGATGAATCTGACAATGAGGATCTGTGGGTCAAACTTGAAGCGCGCGATAAAATGGGAAAAATTTGCAACCTATACATTTGTGGTGTTTATATACCCCCTCCTGTTCAACAGCATATACTTGATCACTTTATTACAAATACCACGCGCATCCTTACAAACCATAGTGGGGATACTCTCATAGTCGGAGACTTCAATCTGAGTAGCCTGACCTGGAAAAAAGTGAACCACATAGTCAAGGCCGAGATTTCGAACAGTCTGTTAAACAGTATGATAATGGATTTTATGTCTCTAAACAATTTATTCCAGTACAACTATCACATAAACAACAAAAGCAAAGTACTCGATCTTATACTATGTACAACTTCTATCTCTGAAATAAATGTATGCGCAGATCCCCTTACATTAATTGACCCATTGCATCCACCGTTGCAATTCCAAGTTGAATTTGATTGCACTGAAAACCTACCAACAAAATATAATGATAGATATCTTTTTTACAAAGCGGATTACCAAAAAATTATAAGCGAATTAAACAGTATTGCCTGGAAAAACGAATTTGCGGTGTGCCCTACGGTCGATGATATGGTCGCAGTATTGTACAAAGTGCTCAAGTCGATAATTATCAAATATGTACCTAAATCTAAGCCTCATAAAAATAGCAAATACCCTATTTGGTTCTCGACTACTTTAATCAAATTACTTAATGAGAAATTTAAATATAGAACAAAATATCGCAAATATGGTAATCCCCGCGATTTGCTTACATTTGAATTACTTCGGGAAAGAAGCTCTAAACTACTTGATACAACTTACAAAACTTATTTAGATAAGTTAGAATTTTCGCTTTCCTCGAACCCTAAATTGCTGTGGTCGTTTATCAAACAAAAAAG
The DNA here is from genome assembly GCA_018245935.1 of Agara belti belti. Taxonomy (NCBI): domain Eukaryota; kingdom Metazoa; phylum Arthropoda; class Insecta; order Lepidoptera; family Hesperiidae; genus Agara; species Agara belti. The sequence goes on along the minus strand of DWEM01001399.1, from coordinate 9,421 downwards.
AGGAGGCGCTTCAACATACCCCGCCCAAATGTCTTCTGGTGATAATATTGCTACTTCTGGTTCTGACATCTGCGATCTTTTTGCACACCAATTCGCCTCAGTTTATAATAAACATCTTACCCCTGTCCTAAATAAGCCCTATTTAACATCTGCTGTAATCTTTCTCACGAAAATAACTGTCACCAAGGATCAAGTCTTCAGAGTATTAAAAAGACTCAATGTTACAAAAGGAGCCGGCTCAGATGGAATACCATCTATATTTGCTGTACGATGTGCCAGCGCACTAGCACTTCCTTTGTCGATGATTTTTAATAGTTCCCTCAGTTCTGGCATCTATCCGACGGCTTGGAAGGAAGCCCTTGTAATACCATTGTTCAAAACTGGTGACCCTAGCTCAGTCAAAAACTACAGACCTATCTCTATAATAGCTGTGTTTGCAAAAGTGTTCGAAAGTTTATTATGTCCAATTCTCTCATGGCATTTCAAAGATCATATAGTACCAGAACAACATGGATTTTTCAAAGCAAGATCTACAACTACTAATTTAACGTCTTTCATCGAGGACCTTGCTGAGGGAGTTGATAAAGGACAGACAATTGATGTTATATACACTGATTTCAGCAAGGCCTTTGATACAGTGAACCATGAAATACTTCTAGATAAACTCTCATCGCTTGGAATAACCGGCGAATTCTTGGAGTGGTGGAAGTCATATCTTAAAAATAGAAAATCAATTGTTGTGGCAGGTGGCTACAAATCCAAGCCCTTTACTACATTATCTGGTGTCCCTCAGGGGTCTCATTTGGGCCCCTTGTTGTTCAACATATTTATTAACGATATCAATAAGTGCTTTCTAAATACCAAATTTTATTTGTTTGCAGACGATTTAAAGTTCTTTAGACAAGTAAATACGTTTGATGATAGTCTCTTATTACAAAATGATTTAAACAGTCTTGTCACATGGTGCAGTGCAAATGGTATGAGTCTAAATATTTCTAAATGTAGTATTATTCATTTCACCAGAAAGAAAATGTTCAGACCTAACTCATACTACATAAATGGTGTGCCACTTGACGAAGTTGACAATGTCCGCGATTTAGGCATCATCCTAGACAGTAAACTACGTTTTCACCTCCATATAGACAATATTGTTAAGAAGGGGTCTAGAGCGCTGGGATTTGTGTTGCGAAATTGCAAAGATTTCAATAAGCCATCGACAAAAATTGCAATCTACATTGCGCTTGTACGTAACCTACTGGAATATTGCAGCGTGGTGTGGAACCCGCATTATGATATTTTTAACAAGCGTATTGAAAGTATTCAAAAAAGATTTGTATGGCATCTGACCTACAGCTGTAACTTAGGAAAAAAATTGACTAGCTATGAAGATCGCCTCCGATATTTTCACCTTCAATCACTTTTCAACCGCAGAAAGCTTCTAGACAACATGTTTCTGTACAAACTGATCAACGGCTATATAGATGCAGCATACCTTCTGTCTCAAATCAATATACATGTTCCAAGAAGACTGCCGAGACTGTTGAAATACAAACCTTTTATGGAAAAATTTGCACGCTCAAAGCTCGGCCATTATTCTCCCTTAAACCGAGTACTCAGAAATTACAACGCTATTCACAACTTAAGCGTAGACATTTTTGGTGGCAGACACCATAGTTGTGCCTCGAATATTATTCAAAAGCATCAAGCTATAGATATTTTCTCCAATAGTCCCCGTATATTTAAAAACTATATTCGCCGCTCACAACATTCATCATCTTAGGATCAAATTTACCCTTTCCCTTAAAGTTAGCTTCAATAACAATTTTCATTTACTTTTTATTGTACTCAGCACATAATTGATACTGTTATTAAATTTCTAAATGTTTTTGCTTTTGTAAACTATCACAATTGATTGTATTTATGATTGTGTAAGACATAACTTATTGCATTGTTGTTTGTACCTGTAATTGAGGTGACACTCATGTTTAAATTATTGGCATGTGAAATTCAAATGTTTGTATTAGTGTACACCTTGTTGGTGCAACTTTAAATAAATAAATAAATAAATAAATAAATAAACGTATAAAGTGGAATGATAATGAAATATATTGTGTAATAAACTTAGGTGATAAATACTTACCAACTGACTTACCCCGAGGCCGAGCACGTGGTCGCCGCTAGGTTGAACTTGTCTTAGAGCCCGACAGAACACTAAGCTCTGCATGTTCATCGAATATCAGTGGTGTTTATAACTTTAGTTTCTTTCGGTGTCGGATGTTTACTTTTTGAATATCACTCAACGTCGATAGCTCGCTTGCCCCCTAGTGTTCCGTCGCAACCTGGAGCGTATTGTGGCCCCCTGCTGCATCGCGGATGGGAAAAGATACGAAGCGAGGGGGAGGAACACAGCACACATACAGATCCCCTAAACATTACGTTACTGTAATTTCCTCTCCCAGTTGAGATACTATGAGAAGCAGCATTTTCCTTGCCGTGATGTGTACTACTACTAACAGGTGTCATAACATTATCTAATCTAAAATCACTCCTCTGATTATATTATAATTTGAAGTTGCCGATATTACTTCTAGTTCTCACGCAATATGAGCAACAGGCACATTTAATAAGCTCACAAGAATTTCTAAAAAGGGACAGAAATATTGGAACGGTCGCTGCAAAACTGAATGATTGTTTACGACTCGACAATGGGAATCTAAAACTCATCGTCTCTGAAGCTTTTTATAATAATTCGCTTATTTTATTTATCATCGGAGTCAGTGTAATGAAATAGTCTTTACGAGGTGTGCGTGTATCTCAATTAAATCAAGGTTTATAGAATCAAAATAAAACAACAGATTGAAATATATTTTTATTTATTTAAAATATACATCTCGTGTCACAGGAAAAAGTATCATCTTAATAATAATGATTAAAATTACTCAAGATTCACAATTATTTACATTTCACATCATTTAGTATGTATTAATTATTACACATTTTGGAAATATCATGCATTGCATCCTCTTTGTATGACAGCATACCACAAGCAAACAATATTTGTATATATTTAACTGCAACCTAATCGATAAACACGTGTTACTGCCAGTAAAAGTAATAAATGATACACATAATTTGAGCAGCACATAAAAATATCAAACGCCAGCACCTCGCGGCCGGAACATCGGCGACAGACGCAACAAATTATAAACAACAATAGTCGGCCTGTCGCGCGACTGTCGCCTGCCGCGCGACAGGCGACAGTCGCGCCCGCCGTATTTACGGCGATACCCGCGACAGTTGTCGCCGTCTCACTATTATCGTGTCGTCGGAAGCGCGGGAGCCCCCGATGATATTAAATGCATATTTATTTATGGCCTCTAATTCTTGAGAGCAAAGTGCGTATATAAATTTTCCTTTAGTGTTTTCAAACCCCTTGTAACCGGCGGTAGGAAGTGTAGCACCAGTTGCACGATTCGATGGCTCTACGCACGTCGCCGTCGCACCTGTCTTCTGAAAGGGAGAACACAAACAAACGAATGCAATACATAAATGAGTAGCTCGTCGGTGGCTCGCTCTATTATCATAGTAGGTACTCGATGTACCTACTGCTGTCATTTCGAGTGACTACACATCAATTGTACAATGCAGGTTTCCATCTCAGATGCGAACGTTTGTTTCCGGTTCTACAATCAGAGTTAGCTCGTCACGGCGGGGTCGTCTACTTCTCGGTAAATGAGCCCCGGCGTGGACCCGATAGTCCTCTCGGCCGATGCGAGGAACGGGCCCTCGTCAATTATACCGTAAATGTCAGCAGCACCGTAATTACGATTGCTGTCATTTCTGCTCGTCCTATCTTAATCGGTTAATTGAAACTAAAGACTTTTTAAGTAGTTATAATCTTTATCCATACTCCGAGGGATAACTTAATACAGTTTTTTCTCGTATAATTGCCGAGCTGCGCTTAAGATACCGCACGTCCCTGCGCGGGCTGCAGATAGCCGCACTTACCGATTCACGTTTTCTTGTCATGCAATAATATCCTCAACATACGGCCAATTTAAATTCAATGTTCTTTAATTAATTCAATTCTAGCTTTAAAAAAATTCTCGTCGGATACAAATACAGCAAAATGATTCACCGCGCCGAGTATGCTAGCTGTCCGCCGGGCGCGGGTGAGATACAGACGGAGCCTTGAATTCATTAAATCTACTCGTATCTTACATTACATAAAATATTTTTAACTTTAGTGGTTTCCAGAATGTAGCACACGGCAATATTAGCAAGAATCCCATATTAATATGTTTATAAAACATTTTCGTACCTCTAAAAATGGATCAAAAAATCTAGTCACCCTGATGTTTCCTACATATTACATACAATTATAAGTTAGTGTTTTTAGTGACTCGAGCTCGGCCAACACGGGTGACACAGGCACAAACAAAGCGCACAACAGCGCGGCCGCCCATTTTTTAAGGCCGCTATCGCACCGGAAGCAGGTAATTACTTCCAGCTAAAGCGGCACGCAGACGGGCGATAAAACAAAATTGTCACCGTAAAAAAAGACACACCGTATGTAAAAATTAAACGCCGTGAAGGCAACCTTATCTGCTCGATCGACGCGCGATCGCGATCACGTCGCCGGTGTGCACCTGCCCTTATACATGGCTGTCATTATTACGTGCGTTCCGACCGAACGTCCGCAAGTGTGTTACACGCCTAATGATACGGCTCGTTGATTGAATGCGTGAAGACTAATGAAGAGGTCCGCGACCACAAAGGAATGAGCGACCTCGCAAAATACAGGCATAAAACAGAAACAATCGGCCGAGTCAATTCGTATGATCAACACGCCTAATACCAACCTAATTAAACATGTATCTAATATTATCGGTATCCTTCTATTGCTGCTGTTAGTCGTTCGCTTTCAATTAATTGTCCATATCTTATAAGCTGACAAAATTGACTTGCGTTTTCGGTTTATGTCCTGAAATGAAGTATTTCGTCGGTCGGTGACCTTTGTATAAATTGAAACTATATTTGTTGTGACTCGACTCAGTGCCGTGTCGGCGGCGTGCATTCGATGCTCGAGCGACTAATTACACGTTCACATCCGAGGACCGCTGGCGGTCGCGCCGTCGGTAGCGCTCAATGTGACGTTGTTTGGAACTAGTATTACATTACCTGTCGTTTACCATCACATATGAAGTTACTACGTCGTAATTAGATCTCATGACTGCATCGTGATCTATCTTCGTGCGGCGGGTCGCTCGTTGGATCCGCTCGAAGGACCCGCGAATCTTCAACGCGAGTTGTAAGAATTACTTAAACTGCATATTGTACATAAAGACGCATAACATATATGCAACTACATACTTACGACTGCGGCGGAGCGGGGATGCGTGTCGCTGACCTATTTCTCTGCTTCTTGCGGTACACACGTTCAAATGACAACTATACTCTCACCCTCAGCGGTGCAGCCCTTAGTACCTCATAAAAAGGAAAAGTTATAGTACCGAATCAACCATGTTAGTGTTTCTTAGTAAAATAACGTTGAGTCCTCAATGACAGATATTTTCGGAAGGGAGCGCTAGCGGGTGACCTCAAAGGAAAGCGCGGCAGCGAGTCGCGGCGTGCTGCGTTGGCCGCGCGCAAATGCAACTCTCCCCGCTGCTACACTCCACGACCGCGGCCGACGTTTAATGGAATTATTCATTACTACTGCGGTATTATATCCATTGACCGGCAACGAATGCAACCGTAAAATTGTCGAATGTCTTGTACACTAAAACTTCGTCGGGATTCGAACCCGGACTGTGCGCCGTCACGCACCGGGCCGGAAGCGTATGGTATATCGTAATTCTCTATAATTTTATTATTCACCGTTTTTATTGCGACCGTTTACGGTGACGACTAATAGACATACTAATGGCGATTTATTTTACACCATATTATTGTTATTCTATTTAAACGAACTCTATACTTACTTCTATGCTACTGACACATTTGAATTACCTTTCCTCCGAGTGGCGGCGGACGTCGCGTCGCGTCGTCGCCGCTGAAGCGCTTCCCCTCGCTAAATACTTCACTTAGCAATTATTAATTGGCTACATAATAGCGCGGGCTAATTTATTTTCGCATGTAGCGCGCACGTTCCGCGTGCGACCCGTTTCCACCTGAAGGTTTTCTTTGTTAACTAATGTTTGGTAAAACGACTATAACGCCGAGTTAGCGAAGCGGCGCGCGGAGCTCTACTGACGTTTGGACAAATGTGTTGTGTGTCGTGAACGTGTTATACCCGGCGCGTGTTAGGTTCCTTTGTTGGGTCAAAGTGTGGAATATATTTCTATCTGAACTGAATTGTACGTGAGTATAAAAAAGAGGAGCTAACTGTAAATGGCATTTTGTAGTGAATACGGCAAGAGGCAGGCCGCCATGTCCATTAGGCACGCACTGTCACTATCGGCTCAAAGCCTTACACGAATACTTATATGCATATATATTCTATCGCTTACGATGTCTCGTTGTATATTCTAATGTATAAGGCACTTAACGATATACTTTCAAATCACGTCAAATCCAAATTTTTTCTCGAGATATAATCGTACGACATAACCGCGCTCCGCGAATCGACCTAAACTATAATACTTTTACTTCCAAAATGTGTCCTAAGTGTAACGATGTAATATTTGTGGATAAATTTAACGTAGATTCTGTTATGATTTCTTCGCTAAGCTTCGTACGGACCGTCTTGAAGCACAATACTGCCAGGAGTAGGTACATAGCTACCCGTGAACTTCTAGTTAACAAATAGACGATTTTGTATGATATACGAAAGTTTATTTCTTATATTGTTAGCATACATATTACGCTATATAATACATTCGAAACTTTCGTAGCGAAAATGTTGCTAATCCTGAGGAATATGAGTTATCGCGACAAATAACTTATCGTTCCGTTTCTGACATTAACATGACAGATTTTTTATTCGTTATAAAAAACGAGCATGAGATACATGGATAGTTAAAATACAGTTAACGATGTATTACAAGGAGTGTTCCAGACCTCGCAAGTAACTAATTAGTTATGTAACCGCGCTCAACGAACATGATGCGCGATGGACGACGGACGCGTCGCGCCACCTTCGCTGACGGACGTCTTCGTTGGATAAAGATCGCTGCAGCAAAATGGTACAACAAAAATATAGCTTTTTCACGCATACGTAACTAGTACAGATGGCACATCGTACGCAATCTAACAGACATGCCAGCGCTAGATCTATCGTAAAACTTTTTACAGATCGCTCGGGATCGTCTCAAAGAGATGAACACAGTATGCCTACCGATATGACGACTTCGGTAGTAGTATTAGAACACGCGAAAGAAATCGGTCGAGACCTTAGGCGGTGGAAATTCTCCGTTTCTGCCTATCCCTGTGATAACAGATGGGACTGTACAGATACACGTATGCTCGAAACAAGAAAAGCGACGCGCTCGAGACGGTTTAACGTTTCTACCGAATGCAGACCTCTTACTACATATATTTGTCCGAACGACACTAGCGCGTGTGACCCGCGGGGGATTTTAGTATTTCCGAAAACATAACCGTCTCAGAACAAACTCGGATCGGGATTTAGATGACGTCCGTACGACTCCCGAGTGAGAGATAATACTATCTGACTCAATCACACGCGTATAAAAAATATAACACGAGAGCGACGCCGACTCTAATACGGTCATACGTACCGACGGGCGACGCGCGTGCGATTGACGTTAGTTTTTTTGTTATCCATCGCAGTTATTCAAAGTGAGTTAAATCTGCTCAAAAAAATTATCTTAATCCGCCGCTCGATAAATGTGAAAAAAATATATCAAACGGACAGAAAGACACGTCGAGCTTCGGTCTACTTTCACTAATATCGATGTTTATTTGGTAGCGGAAAGTCGCCGCGGCGCGCGACGCCCGTCACCTGTCCGCCGGAATATTCAACTGTTCGTTGATTTTTTTCAAAACTTCTACCAAACGAGATCTCCCGATAACATACTTATGGAATAGTAACTATCGGTGCCGGCACATTTAGGTGCTGATTGTTTGCAATACGAGCTGACAGTCGCATGCCGAGCGCGTAGTGGCGAGGCCCTCGGGACTCGAACCTACGCGCCTAACGGATGAAATGTTTATTTCTTATATTATTATTCTCTAATTAATATTACTTTTAGTTTAAAGGAACTGTAGTAATGAGGTGTTGAAACATTGACGAATGACAGAAATATGTGATTAAATGTAATTTATTTTATTTGCACTGATGATGCTGTCATTTAAATCGAATATTTAATTAATTTTCATTAACAAAGTAATACTATATTAAAGGCATCGCTCGCACCTGCACTTTGGCCGGTTGTTACAGTATATTAATATATTGATTACTTATTAATCAGGAACCGCTTTAATGTAACAATATATACGGCGCCAAGATTGAAATAGCAAATACTCCGCACGCGACGTCGTGAAAAGAAATCGACACAACCTAAGAGCCCGCCGCGCACAATACAAATATTGAATGTAAATTCAGTAGTCGGCCGTAAACGGCGATTTGATCCGATGATCCACTTATTAAGTGTCGTGGCTCGTTGGAGCACTGAGAGCGAGCGGTCCGGGGTTCGCAGACGGCCGCCCGCTCGAGGAATCGTAATGAATGATGAATGCGAGAGGAGCAGGTTAAGAGGCGAAAGGAGTTTGTGAGGGTCGTTTTCGATGGAAATCTCGAGTCTCTGCCGGCCCGTACGGGAACCGGGCGTGACTGTACAACTATTTTTACATATGAATATCTATATATTTCTTTTGTAACTTCATATTACATATATCAGCGGGTATAACTCGAAGGGCTTTCGACAATTTTATTGTTATATCGTTTTCCTTCACTGTCGAGCTAGAGTTACCGAATTTTAAAAACGTATATTCGATCGTTACTACATAATTAACGTAACCGATGCCATCATATAATACTCGCGTTAATGAATTCTGTTGCAGTCGTAAAAGCGTCGCAAAGAAAGCGAGGGGCGGCGGAGTGTCTTCGCGTCGTCTCGTTTGCATCCACTAACAATGTTATTATGTAAATGGCGACTCGATCGATCGACGCCGAGAGTGATCCGGGACCGACGGCCGGTGCGTCCGTTGCGCTTCCTTCGTTTCAATACGCTTCATGACGACCAATATAATGATATTAGTAGCGGTGATGTACTTCGCGCAATGAGCACTAATATCGGGTCGGTGGGATTCTACAATTGTTATCTACATCACAATGTAATTGGATAACTGACTTGTCATCGTGGCACCGGGCTGGGCGAGATTGCGACCAGATGTCCACGTTTGAGTTATTATCATCGAACAGCCGTGTAGGTACTGCTGTAGCTGGGGGGAGGGG
>DWEM01001398.1:0-14432 GCA_018245935.1 Agara belti belti | reverse complement strand
GTTGGCCGATTCTCAGACCTACTCAATATGCTGACAAAATTTCATGAGAATCGGTCAAGCCGTTTCGGAGGAGTATGACAACGAAAACTGTGACACGAGAATTTTATATATTAGATATGTCACGAATAAAGTGTTGTACGTTTAGTAACACCTGCTTCGCTCCTAAACTAAGCGTCAGCGGGATACATAGACATCGATGATTTACAGATAATTACCATTATTACAATATATTTGTATTACATCGCAAACACAAACATTACAAAATATCAATTAAGTATACCAGTTGTTATCGATACATTTTGTTTCCATGGAAATTTGCCAAATTTATTTCTATTCTTTTGTCGTAATGCTTGATTTGCCGTTGTACCTACCTATTACGTACCTATATTGAGAACGTAAATTTTTCTACTGAATAGGGATGCGGACTTGGTGTTGGCTGAAACTCTGGTAAAAATATTAGTTTTTAATAAATGTGGTGTCAATACATCAAAAGATTTGCAACAAATATCTATTCTTCCACATTTATTTCGATTAATTCATTACGTGTCATACGTCAAACAAGAATGCTAATAAGTAACTATTTTTTATTGTTTAAACATAGACATTACAAATTGGTGCAAGGTGCTCTGTTATAGGCTGATGACCCGCATTACTGAGTGCCCCGCTCATCTGCCAAGACCATTATAAACAACATAACCTTCATATTGTTATTTAATGTAGTAGGTACGTGTGTGTGTGTATGCGTTTGTGTGTGTGTGTATAATAATGGTATTGTTAAATGTTATTATGTCTGCAGTAGCAGTGTCGCCGTCGTCGTCCAGCGGAGGCGGAGGGTCAGGCACGCCGCTGTATCCGGGGGCTGCGTCACACCCGCTCTCGTCCCTGCTGTCGCAGCAGAGACTGCTGGAGCTGTCTCGTTTTGGCTTACGTCACTACGACATAGCCCATCATGTGTTGTCGCAGCAGGGCGCGGTTACCAAATTATTAGGTTAGTTGAACATATTTTTATATTTTCTTTCTCAATTCGTTTAGGTCATTTCAGTTTTTAATATTAAATCGGCTCTATCAATATATTTATAGTTAATAGACAGACAAACCTCAAAAATTTAATAGAGTTTTGAATTAATTAAAACACGACTTTAAAGAATACATACGTTATTTTACATAGGTGTAAACATGAATAATGATCTTGTCGGTTTTCAGCTTATCTAGGCTATGAAAGAGTAATGTGAGCAAGTCCTTATAGTTATTGTAATTTTGAATCGGGCTCCCCCACAACAAGGATCGCGGGTCGGGATAGTTTTATTCTTGTAAATCTTGTTTACTTACAATAAAGCGTTGACAGCTCGGTTAGGATTGAAGTAGTCGATCATGCCGATAAAATATTAAAAAAAATTCAATAGGACCATATTTTACCTAATTTAGTACCTATATCTATTATTGCTTGTATAATAATATCAAAATTGTCTGTTTCTGTACAACCAACACATGGATGCGGATCATTAAATGTATCTACTACGTAAATAAAAATAAAGCAATACCATAATAAATTTACAATGACTCAGCGCTACTAAACAAGCATTCATTAAAAACATAGTATATAAATAATCGATATCGCTACATCGGAAGAGCATCGGCGATTTGTCGAAAGCGTCGCGGTCGGGGGCTGTGTTTAGCGCAGTCCTAATAACACGCCTGTGAGAAAAATCTCAATTGCTATTAATCAGCGATAAGCCATCGGCAAAGCGTGGCGCGACGAGCACTGTTATTGACGAAAGCTTAGATCCTAATCGATTCATAAAACTTGCAGCGTGTTAATTATAAGCCACTGGACTGCGGAGTCGGCGAAACCCGGCGACGCCGCGAGCGTTGCCAGTAGTGTGGCCAAGTCGCTAACAAGTATGGGAAAATAACAATCCACACGCGGTCGCGCGGTCAAATAGAACATTTTAAATACTTCTAATGGTCCTTAAATAAACATATAATTAAATTATTGTAGGGCACTTTCCAATTTTTGTTTTTAGACCATAGAGTACAGTTTGTTTATGGTTGAAATTATTAAGCCATTTAAAAAAAAATTGAGTCCCATAATGAGCTGGCGATACTACTCCGATCCTATCCTATCTGATGTCAAAACTATCTCAGTATCAGCATCTGTTCTCAACAATAATCGTTTATCGACCGCGTCCTTTATAATTATTGGATGTTTTTAGTGCGATTTGAATCTTTAAACTTGTTGATTTGTGTTTGCATTTGTAAAGATATGATAATTATACCTACTTACGTTGGTAACTATAACAATTCAAATATTTTTTTATATATCGTTAGAGTTTTTCTTTATATTCGCGTTCACCAGAGAATTACCGTATATCTATATATAAAATGTTAATTGTCTAGTGGTTGGAAATTCGGCTCCCGACTCCGGGCGACTGGATTCAAATCCTGGCACCCAATTCTGACTTGTTCAGTGTATTTTATAACTTTAACTTTTAACAACACCCGCTAGAACGGTGAAGTATGTACAAAGTACTTAGATAATTACTGGGACATCATTCTACAGGTGGTTGCAAACGAAGCGCGATGCAGAGACAGTGCTAAACTCTTTTAGAATCGAGTTAATTTCAGAAATTAGATGTAAAAGACTATGCAATTAGGCCACATACATACTTTGTGTTTGCCCAGAAGTCGTGAAGGGACGATTTCAAAGGCAGCGGTGCGTGCTCGAACCGCCGCTGTATAATCATTCCACGCGTATTTTTACGTCGATCTTACTCATGTCTGCTGTAAGAAAATAATGTAATTAGTCACGACCATGACACTGATCTGCGTCGGATGATCTTCTATACTATAAGCCGTATTTAAAAAGTAATGTTACAATTGGGAATATTTTACTATTCATCGTATATTAAAATATTTCTTAAAATTGATTTTACTGGTCTTAGTCTAAGGACAATATTTTGCCATAACATCAACATCACTATCACAATGAAACCATAGATTTCACTTGAATTTTTTTGCCAATATAGGTGCATACGTTATTTATTATTTTTTTGCTAATATAGGCTACGTGCATAGGTTACAAGAAAACTTATGTTATCGAATATAATACCTAGTTCGATTAAAAAACGTTTTCAATGCTTTGTATAGTAAATTAAATTTGTCTTCAAGTTGTACTTAAAATGCGTACGGTAGTAAAATACTGTGCAACGCGGTGCATTGTCAATCAATTTTCGCCCGTGGTGATTTCGTAACGTCACGTGTCGGGTTCCCACGGAAGCCTGGCTCATTCCGCCCAGGGCTGTCATGCCCAACCACTTACGTATTTAACATAGGCACACATAGTCTTAGTTTAAATGTTATTATCTAGCCCAACTGCCCCGTTGACTGCGTGGAAATGGGCACGCATAAATATTGCATTATCGAATTATGATCCTGTACCGCAAGGGATTGTAAATTGCGTGTAATTTGAACAACGATTACGGTGATAGCGTGCAAATATCGAAGCTAAATAAGAGTGGAGGCTGAACTGCAAATCTTTGACGGCACTAATGTTAGATGTTAATCAGACATCACGGTTATTAAGCGTTCGTAGATCGATCCCTTTACCTATAATAGCGTTCGTAACACTTATTGTATAGTATGTGCAATGAAGTAGCAGTGATCGCTTAGTATTTTCCATGACAGTTTCCGATTATGGCGGTATGGGGTCTCTTACTTTACGAGGTAACATGCGTTCGCGGTTTATCATTCGCCATAACAATAAAGGAAAATAATACGTCATTGACAACTTGCAATCGTTTAGGTTTGCCATATGGCTGTGAATTATGCCAACGTGTGTTGGCCATCGTGATCGTATATATTATTGCCTAATGCCTTCTCAACTGTAAATCGGTAATATGGTTGAAGTTAACGACGATATATGCAAAAAAGCTGTCAGAAAAATTTGAAAAACTTTACTGAATTGATTAATTCGGTTCGAATTTTATACGAAAAATATTACAATAAACATACCTATGTGATTGTAATATCATTATTATAAGCATAAATCTAGTAGGTCAGTGTGTGTATCTATAGTTTCCTGATTGTAGATTCAAGTTGTTGTCGATTGTTTTTGTGTACAAAGTCTTAACGAATCATGCACCGTATAAATCATTTTTGTACGCTAGACAAAAGGGAATTATTGTAACACAACAAAGAAAATCACTAACGTCTAATTTCGTATTTGGCCGGTCATTTTATTTCGATACACAAAAATTTAGTTTGTAGCTAATGATACCCCGGTAAGAAGATTGTCCGCGGATCGTCGAGGCACATAATGAAGCCGTATTTAAGCTTTGGTCCTATAATCAAAATTGAATTACCAGGGTTGACATTCTTGCTTCACGAACGACGCTTTTTCTTTTCTGCTCCAATTCTCGTAGGCTAATTTGAATTTTTAATGGTCTTTGTCGAGAACTGAATTGTATTTTTAGTTCAGGATTTCATAGTAATGATACGGTAGGTAAGGATATTAGGCTTTTAACATTTGTCCGTGACATATCGTCTTGCCGTCTATTTTATTGCGATAGAATAATGGAAAGTGTGTAGGGAAAATTGCTCTTATTTTTCTTGTGCTTGTATAAAACGTTACACTTCAGAGGGAATGACATAAATGTAACTGTTCATTTATTCAGATTTTATAATTAAAACATGTAGATTGTAGATATTTGGCTGCAATGTTGTTAATTTACAGAATCTAAACAGGTTCAATTTTTGCTCGAGTTTGATTTACGGTGATGAACTTCTTGACATTGAATGTTCAAGGTTCATTGAAAATGAATCTATCCCAGTACCAAACCGTACAGCAATAAATAATTGAAACAAGTGCATTCCAGTGGTATCTTTGCATTTGTTTTTTTGTTCAGTAATTAATAATATTGTTATGAACAGTAATAGTTTAAGTCTATAATTACACTACATTTTTAATGGCTGCGTGTCGCATGCATTATTGAATAGAGGCTTATAATTCATTTCCTGTTGTAACGGCGATATTTTTCTATTGAAATTACTTTATTTAGCTTACTGTGTATGCCGTTAATTTTAACATTGAGCACAAGTAATTACGATCACGAGACGTAAAGGTGGATACCGTTGCAGCTTGCTCTACTTGAAACAGCTTGTTTCAGTACCTTATAAATATACTAGTCAATATTTAAGAGCAACTGAATGTAACCATGCACCATAAATGCCGTTCAATAGGAATGTATAATAATTTTCTATAACTATCCATAAATCAATTAATTAACTGTCTATTTGCCTATTATAAAATTTCTGCTCTATTGCCGAAATGCTAGTAAATGTTGGTATCAAAAGACGTGATCTAGTTAAATGTCGGGTTTATTAATTGCTTCTGAAGGAGCAGGCGTCTGGTTTACACATCGGGCAAAAAGTCGATCAATCACCGAATCAGGCATCGTTAACACATGGGTTGCATTAACTTCCATAAACCGGGGCCACCACCACTTTGCCGTAAAGATTTTGATCTATTAGCTTCATGACTCGGCACTTCTTTAAGCGGTTAGCGCCAGCCAATATAAAGACTCGCTTTAATACAAATTTAATCAAGGAGATCCGAGCCTTTCAGTGGCCTTTCTGCGCCCAACTTGTCCCTCTTTGTAGACGCACCGTGTAATGACTTTAAGCGCTCATAAATGACTTTTGTATAGAAATTTATTAAATGATGCTTTAGATACGTATTATATCTTTTATCCCTTGGCTTGTTACCGTATGAGACATGATTAATTTGTTTATTTTAGGGATATACGTTTTTGTGCGCCGATCTACAGCGAATAGATGAGTTTATTAATTGTAAACGTTGATTTAAATGGTTCAGTGTAATTAATTTAAGTAATTGATGAGTTAGTAAGTAAGTAAGAAAGAAATGTTATTATTGAATAGATAAACTTACCGTAGATTAACATTTGATTTGATTTGACTTTTTTCATCGATTTCCTTATATAAATCTCATTAAACTACACTTCATATACCGATTACGTGTATGTACACACATACATACATATGTTAACAGTACCTATTGTGAGGATTATTACTGTAATAACTTATTGTAAAGCTGTATATTTATTGTAAGCTGCTATATCATCCTAACTACATCCACAGTTGGTGATAACATAATTGCTTAGGACAACGATCTACCAAAAGATGTCCTAAGCGGGTTCGTCAGTTTGTTGTTCGTTTTCAGTGATTACTTAATATTCAATGAAAAATATATTTTTAAAGAAATAATGTAATAATAACTACTAGTAGCATTTAAATATAGTCTTACACGATTTCGATAGGTGTGCGTTTATATTTCACGTAGATAACTGTGACTTATTTCTAGAAATGATTTCATTTGATTGAGTTATAAAAACTGAGGTGATTTTGTATATATAAAAAGCGATTTCTGTTCTGTTTCCCTTTAATCTAAGAGTTCCATAACTCTTAACAGTAAATAGCAAAAAGTCTTAGATAAAGATAAATAGCTCCAATGTCTGAGAAACTCTAATGAAAGAAGTTCCTAAATGCTTTTATCAATTTAATTTCTTCCTTTACTCAAAAGCGGAATACACAAAAAAACTGTGCTTCGATTTATGAATGGCGAGGTGTTTTTTGTTGGTATAAAAACACAAATTCTCGATTATCTCAAAAGTCAGTTTTTGTCAGTCATTCACATTTTGCTACTATTGAAGACACTTTGTGTAGGTATTTGATAATCTTCTCGCAGTTAGATCGAGCAATTTGCACCGTTTAATGGTGTGACAGTAGGTACTTCAACCGGGCAATTTATAGGAACGCAGTGTGAGAACAGCGTACCTACGTAAAGATCGCGCCAGAAGCACGCGCGTACGTTCCCCGCAAATAATAACAATTTTAGTGGTACCTCACACGATTCGCCAGTGCCTAGGCAACGGCGGGTAATTGGCTCTGGTCATGCGATTACGTTCCTAGCCGATTTAATTACTGCAGAATGATCAGTGTGCCGGCCTCCTGCAATTTACCTATCAATCAATACGCAAGCGGCTCGCTTACTGACGGCGAACAAAACGCGCGTATAGATTTTCAATCGTTCGCGCAAAATATAGATTATAGTGAAAGGTAACGTTGAATGCACGTTCTAAGAAGGTATCGTGGTTCTATCTAGAGTTCGCGATGATTGCCTAGGTGTACCATTTTATATTTTTTAATCGTTTGCATAACTTATGGTATTTATATGTCAACTACGAACTAAATGTAGTTCACACGAATTATTTAGTCTAGTAAAATAAACTTTGTGTTTCGCACGAATAAATCAAAATGATCCTGACAACTATACGGGTTGGACAACCTGACAACTATATTAGGGTTGGTGGTTGATATTAACGTAAAGTTGATAGCATTGCTCACATTCATCACCACATCTATATTAGATTAATATAATGACTCCATAAATGGTTCGTGTGACCGGCTACGTGTAAACTGCAGCCTCGGTTTTTGCCGACCGCGCCGTTTCGGCGTTAAGCTTTAGTTTTATCAAGACATAAAGACCCGTATGAATTTATCCTGAATGGCGTTGACAAAAATGAGAAGAAGAATATAAATAATGTGTTGAATTATTCAGCGTGATCGGTATGGAGGGCGGTTGTCGGGTAAAAACCGCGAGTGCGGCCGCCTGCCGGAATGCGGCCGCGATGCCTTTTTATGTAATTGTCTCGGAGCACGCACTCATCCATTATCTAACTGATTTAGGAATTGCAGAATTCATTACTTTTTACCCGCACTTCCACTCCGTAGCGGTCCGTACGTTGAATTATAAATAAATAAGAATCGCTCAAATGAATTTATTTCAAAATTATGCCAATGAGATCCATAAAAGTTACGCCTTTTATTTTTCTTTAAATTTTACATTAATGTGGTAATTTTTATTCATTTATGTAAATAAATACTAATCAACTTAATATGATAAATTTATAGCTTTTAGTTGGATATTTCCTCAGTTATAAGTCAATTTATTTATGATGCAGTTGTAATCCTAACGCTTTCATCTTTGCGGTTGTTTAAAATTGAATTGAAGGATGTGAGTGAAATAACTACCTACGTAATAATATTAAAAATGCGTGTCTCGTATCCCGACTTCATTTAGTGGATGTCATTGTTTCTATAATTAGCACTAATTTGCAGTTTCCATTGTTATTCTGCACGGACGTCCTGGTTATCAATTTTTTCGAGAAAGCACGTTCAACTTCCATTTGAACGCACATGTATAGCAATAGCTAACGTTGCAAGAACATTTTAAACTTTGTTGCGATATAAATAAGAATCAAAAGCTTCATCTGTGATTGATGTTATTGGAAATTGCAACAAGTAGTTGGCATTTACTCACGTTTAACGCTCAATGAAATTGCATCAATCGGCATCGTGTCGCTATTATTGGTATTTTTATCAGAGAGTTTAATTTGATTTACCTTTTGCATGTTTTTATAGTGTTCAGGTGTCACTTTTTAAGTACAATTTGTTTTTACACACTTTCAAGAAAAACTTGTAAGCATCGTTTTTCTTATTTGTAGTATGTACTCATTTTTTTACCAGTATTCAACTTTCAGGCACGCTGCGGCCTCCCGGCCTTATCGGTGGCAGCAAGCCCAAGGTTGCAACTCCAGCTGTGGTGTCCAAAATAGAACAGTACAAGAGAGAAAATCCGACGATCTTCGCGTGGGAGATTCGTGAACGACTGATTTCCGAAGGTACATTTTTTTGACAAGCACACGTTACTTGAAGTTTGAGATGCGTGTTTCATAGTAGTATCGCTCTTGTTCATTGTATTTCTCTCTCATACTCTCATCTCATGTCGCGTCTGATTTTCTTATATTAAGATAATATATTGACTTCACTTTGAAATTAATAGGCAAGAATTTTGTATAAGTCAGGAGCTAAACGTTTCCCGCTTTGCGTATATCATTACGGCCGGGAGCGGTCACGAATGGCCGAGCAAGTAACTGCATTTGATCTTACTTTGAGCTAATGTCCTCACTACTTTAGAGTAACGAAACCATTGTCATGAGTATTTAATTGCAGGTATCGTATACGATTGCCTATTGTCTGAAGATAAACTGCTTTTTAAACTAGTTCATATTTACGTTTCTTTGTTTATGGTTATGCTTTTACTTGTGATTTGAAAATTTCATAGTTTTAAAACATAGTTCGTTCATTTCGCCTTTATGTTCAATACCAATAATATGTGCGATGTGTTGTAAAGTAGTAATGAACATTAAATTTGGAGTTCTACATACGTGATTAGTTCTTGTGTTGCACACACGTAATTATATGAAAAATAATCATTTTATTCTAATATTTCTCTTTTAGATGTGGAATTATTTTTCCAAATTTTCACTTCTATACAAAATTAGCACAAATTTACATATATGCACTTAAGTTTTAATCACACAAATTATTGTTAAATTTGCTTGGTGTTATAGATAATAACACCGACGCAATGATACAAATGACTTATTGGAGTGGTAAAATATTACATATTATACTTACCCATTATTGTCTCAATTGAATATTTATCGCGGTGAATAAATACATATAAATAGCGCATAGAAGACCCTGGCCAAAAGCTCCGTTTTCTATAAATAAAATTTTTACATAACTGTTAAGTATGAGTATTTTGCCCTATTACTAGGTAAATGAGCTTAAAATAGATTTGACTTGTTAGAGATAGCCTTGTCTTTTACACTTAAATAACGGAGGAGCAATTTCGTGTTCTACAACTGAAAATTTGGTTATAGGTAAAAATTATATTTATTTGCTTAGTTTATAAAAATACTATCTTTATTTAATTACATTGTCTTTTGAAATTACTAATACATTTAAATTGAGTTGTTTATTTACTTATTTACATACCAGATATTAACACAATTCACAGATTTCATGTCTATTATCATCTCTACCAGTCTACCTTTATTATACGGATAATTGTAACTCCAATTCTGTATTGGGAAAGTCTTACGAAACTTCTGTCGTTAGTTTTACGAAAACATTTGGACTGTTCCGTCCTCGGTTTCTTCTTTGTTAACGGCATCGAACATCAATTTTCAGAACCGAAGACCTGATGAAAACGTGTTTGTATTATAACCACGGGCTGGACAGCTTCCCGTAGAATGTAACACTAGATACAAAAAGGTTTTTAAGGTAAAAAATAAATTTGACGATCAAAATGGCCGGTGCGTAATACCGGTGTCTACTCACGTTACGTTGCATGCGTGCGTCAGTAGTTTTGGTGCCCCACCGTGACGTGTAAAGCCCACTAATACACACTACTGAGCTATGAAGCAAAGTTTTTATGAGTTAAATCGTTTAGTACAAACAAAATCGTGGCATCTTTATTGCTTTCTTTCACTAATCGTTACCTCAACAGTTTGATTATTTCCGTCTAAAGATAACATAAGTTAAAAGAAAAGAGTCTTTCTTAGACCCTAAGAAATACTATGGCATAATTTGTTGTTAAATAAAATAACATGCCCTTAAAATTTCATGTTTTTTTTGCAAATACAAACTTGGGATAAAAAAAGTTTTTACTTCAATAAATTTGTACCGTTTTAATCTAAGCTTTACAAGTATCACGTTAAAAACCATAAAATTCAGAATAAGTTATAATGTTGTAACAAAATTTTTTGACATATCAATATTTCTATTGCTTTTCTTCTAACGACTAAGGAAATAAAATTCATTATCATAATAATATACAAGGACTGTATTTATATAGTTAATAGGGATTAAAAGTTGATAAATGTTGACGAAAACAGCCTGCTTATACTGCGGACACTCGAAGCTAATTACTTAAATATCCTATTATTGGATTTGATCACTTGTGTAATGAACTTTCGGCATTTTGTGTTAAATACCATTAAGAGAGGTCAGTAGGTAAAGCCTTTGAAGTGCAACTCCGAATATGTTTAATAGTTTCGGTGGTGGGCTCCGGATTATCGATAATGGATACTTTGTAACCCGAGAGTAAGTATCGGTTCTAAGGTGCCGAACTAACAAAATGTCAGCTATTGTTTACGGCTTTATTTCTTGCTCCGTTTCACCCACTGTCTTGAAATGCATTAACGATTAAGGATTTTTGTAGCAAAATAAGTGCATACCTTGATTTTGTTTAGCTTGTGCCTTTCTAGTTCTCTTATCGATTTCACAATTAGAAAGATATTGCTCTTGTCATAAAAACTTGTCAACAAAAAGGATCGTTTTAGGATTTCTCACAGACGATTAAAATTTTATAACATTTTCGCAGCTATGTTTATCTTTAGAAGTGACAATGTATTAGTATTATTATTTAATTGCATAATATTTTTAAGTGGTAATAAAATTATCATATAAACGATAAACACATTATGTACGAAAAGTATTGCGGATGTAAAATACTGAATTTATATTTGGAGTCGTTCAAAATACACTTTGTAACTCGTCGCAAATGTATGACTCTATTAGCTCCACTTACACTTCGGCCATTTTATGAAGTTGCACTTTACACATAAGTGGTATCGAGACACTTGCAATTCATATCAAGACGCATGATGGGCGTCTTTAGTTCTGAGGCCAACTAGCCAATTGCGGTAATTGCGCCAGCGACACCTTATGTGCCCATGCCTGACATTAAATGGCATTCGTTTGTTCTAAAAACAAATCAAGTGCTCGAGTTTTACACATCTTAAAATCTATTTTATCCTGTTACAAATAGGGTTTACTATCGAGTAAACCAATGACACTTTGCTAAAGTCTTGTCATGTAAGGGTCTGAACTGCAGGACGGTGCATTTTCTCTAGTACAGCGCTAGGGTGTGCGTGCGATCGGCTGTGGAACAGGTTTCGCTTACGAGACCATTTCTGGTTTACGATATCACCGGAGACCGGATTAGGAGACGATAACGTTCTCGATGGGGAACACTGTGCTAAACTGAGTTGTTAAATTGGTTCATGGTCATTAAAGCCACAGGTGGTGTTGTAACTTTCAAGTGCATCGTCGGCTAAATTTCAATATAAAAACATATTTTACGACAGGCCCCTTACCTCGAAGGTAGGTAAATAATACAGCATCAGAACGGAATCTGATTTTGCATATCACAACATAATGCTCCTTCATAATGTAATTTATTCAGTAACTTTTTGTTATCTTGTTTATTTTAATAAGCGTAACGAACAACAAAGTTGATACAATTTTAATGAAAATTACTTTCCAAAGTACATAATACTTACATATATTAATTATGAAATTGTGAGTAGACGAGACAATGATAAAATTAAATATAATTTTACATGTGTTCGTGTTATTATAGTTATTATTAGAATATTTATTACATCGGACAATTTGGTACAAGAGTTGCAGTGTTTTGAATTAGTATTGGTTGCATTGATTGCATTACATAATATTTTTTAATGTCATTTAAGTAGATAGTCACCATTTTAAATAAAGCTGACAGATATACCTACCATGTTACGGAAGCTGCGACTTAGTATGTGGTCACAGTAGGTATCCTGGTCTATCTTCAAGAGACCGATTTCATACCTTTCTTAATAATCAGTAATTTTGAAATTTTCATAATCAGTGAGTATCTACATTGGAATTCCAGTGTTGATTTTTACACAGTGATAAAGTGCTTATCATATTAAACCAAGAATCAGAATCTGTTAGAACCACTAGTGTTAGAGGTAGACATGTGTGCAGTGGCAGTTCTAATTCACTTGATCCTTGGACTATGTGTTCTGTCGTCTATAAAAATTCAGAGATTGTGTATATAAAACATTATTTGGCTACGAGCCTTTTTACATTCCACTACTATTAATGGATCCAGCACACTGCGAATTGGTGGAAATACGGCTCACTGGCCAACACGTCGCGCGTCGGTCGAATGTTTTTAAGCCGCCTTTAAGGCCTCCGACAAGGGTTAACGATTGTTACATGACGATAGCAACGGGGAATGACTACCTTCACGTGAAAGTACCTTCCGAAGCACTGAAACGCTCCTGACAATTTTCCGCTAGCGGTCAATATTCTTAATATTTTTAACTTTCAAGCAAAATTGTATCTAAGACCATACCTAGCTATTAGTATTACACACATTATACAATTATTTGATATTACACAAATTTATCTACTGGGTATATAATATAAAAAAACGCAATAATTTAATATAATTATTATGTTCTTGTTATTGTTCCAAATTGCCGCACGAGTTTTTAGTAGCGAGGGGTCTAAGAATGTGTAATTGTTCAGTGGCTGCTGTTTTTTTGTTCTTATCTGCGGTGCGGGCTGACATTATCATCGTTTGTTGAAATGTATTTAAAATAATTGCTCGGTCGCAGTGCGCGCCCGTGCTTACGTCGTATGCGAAAATTGCACGCGATCCCATGCCGCTTGTTTTGCGTAAATGCTCACATATTTGTCGTAAATGTAGTAGCATTTAAATAATTCTGCTGTATTTTGGAGTGACGTTTACAGTTAACTTGGTTATTGGAAATGAAAACAAAAAGAATACGAATGTCTTTCACAGCTGATGGTACGCGGCCATTGCAGTTCAACGATTCACACAATTTAATCAGTTGTCGACATTTATTATGTTTTATTAAGTATAGTTTTTACAGCAGTTATTATTTAAAGTATTTTTCTTAATGAAATCAATTAATGAAAATTATTTGGAACTAATAGTTTTTGTAACTTTTTATATTACATACTTAGATATTTTGTATTTTTATAGGTGTTACTGTATTGTAGTCTGTTGACATCCACAAGTAGAGGTATACAAACATCTATCTGTAGAATAGATAGCATAGCTCATCATTTAAAGATAGCTTGGTAGGCAAGACAATACTGATGCGCTCTACGGTAATAACATCAAAAACCATGCAAATTTCACCTTAATTACAATAAAAGGCACATTGAGATAAGTCAATAAGAGATTTGTAGATCTATTCTTATGGTTGTTTTCTACTAATAAGGTTTTGTTAGCTGTCGAAAGAATTCTTGTCTGCGGCCGGGCAGCCGGGACGTGGCTATGATTGATTCTATTAGATCGAGTGATGGGTTCGGTATATCAAAGCGTGTTGACCAGTCGGGACCACCTGCCGGGAAGGGAGCCTCCATCGATTAATATACACGCCATACCAAATTACCAGAAGTGCACCTAATATGTATAAATTACTGTAATTGGCTAGTTAATTTTTCTATTTAAGGGGTACCCGTGTTAATCGTAATAATATGGCGATTTATACCCATTTAGCATGGGTCGTGGTCACATTCGAAAAGGCTTAATCTATTAATATCTTCCGTTTTCTAAAAGATAATAGGCTCACCACCTATTCCAATGTGGGACTTAAACGTAACTGGTGAAATGTGGGGGTGTACTACACTCCTCTGCC
>DWEM01001397.1:0-14436 GCA_018245935.1 Agara belti belti | reverse complement strand
GACGTGTGGTAGAAGGTATTATTAATTATTTTCAGCACACTAGATAAGCGCTAGGCAGTAGCCATGCTTTCTGTGTACGTACAGAGAGGCTAATAACATTTTGGAAAGTAATAACTGGAACACCGGGTACGGTCAAAAGAGTTTACCGCACCCTATTTATATGTTTAATGTAAAATTCTGTTTCTGTTGGTAAATTGAATATTCCGAATTTTAGTTATATTTATAATATAATATTAGGATATAAAACGTTACTTAATATTCAGCCTTAGCATCGCTTCTTGGAATGATCTCAAAAAAGATATAAATGTTTCTGGACCCTATTACCAATTAACAACAAGGGGTTTTGGAAGTGCTTTCCTATTTCTATTAAATAAAAAGAAGAAACTCATAAAATGTATGGATATCTTTAATATTTTCAACACACTACTTCTTGAACTTCATACCCTACCGCTAGATTCAGAAAAAAATGTGACCTTTGATATTTAATACGCGTTATGAATACGGAGAAGCTAGTACGTACGTATAGGTACATACAAGGCTCCTCGTATTCTCAAATATTTACATCCGGAGCGTTAGCACATATATTTGTTGAGCGTATTGAACTATGTATGACTTACTAGCTCGTTTGAGCAGAGATCTCGCTTAATTTAGGTGTAATAAAGTTTTCTTTCTGTCAATTTCCATAACCTCCGAGTGTTCGGGCGCATTGATAGGAGCAGAAATAAATCACTTTGAACGTAAACATCGTGAATAAACTGGCGTTTCATCCACGTTACGAAAGAACAATATACGTTACTCGTATATTATTTGTATCATTTACTCATTGTAAACATGTGTTACTAGGAATTCCAAAGTAGAACCGCTTAAATATGAGGAATAACATCATTTACTTTTATTATTTTTATCTTTTAAGAAACCGAAAGTCCACTTGCGTTTGAATCGCGGCCTTGTTATAAATGAATATAATTTTGTAAGCTCCAAGTTAAATATAATTTCAATAACTATCTACATATTGAAAATGAAATAATAATTACTTTAATATGGTATAAATTAAAATAAATTAGTTTTTAACCATTTCTTTCCCATAATAGAAGACCTTTAGTGAGAAACTTTTACAAATAAAATTGTGTTCAAGTAAAGTAAAATCAAGCAAGTGCAGTAATTAACTTGCGTCAGGCTAAGCGTTAAAAATACCAAAGATAAAGTATTAAGGTAGTTTTCCTTCTTGATAATAATAAATGTCAGCGCAGTTTTCTCGTTTTTAAGGTATAAATACTTTATACTATAGATAATAAAGATAACCATATATGTAATTAAAAATAAATTTTCTTCGTTACGTAATATACAAGATTTTTCTGTATGGTATTTTATGGTCAAATTTAATATTAAGATGGTTTGAACTGTGAGGAGCAATATTTCCTATTATACATACGTAAATAATATGTAAAAGTCATCACAATCTGGCCTTGTAACTTTTACCTAAAAAAAAATAACCTAAATCGCATTTCAGAGTTTTTATTATCACTTTTTATTACTCATAAATATGTTTCTTACATACAAGTTTTTCTGGACCGGCAGAGAATAAAATAAAATAAAAACTTATAAGTGTCACGGAATTATAACATGTGATTTTATTGAAATTTGATCTTTTCTCATATAAATTGTCCAGCGAAGCGTGAACGGCTAATACTTTTAGAAGTAGGTACGATACGTCAGGACCGTAAAGATTTGCCTTTTTGATCAATGCAAATTTTAATATGGATGAGGGTGTCAGCCTTCGGCATCGTTATTTTCTGAGAAGGCCGGAATCGCAAGTAAAATCACTGAGAAATTGGTTGAGGTCTTTTCTAGATAATATGGCATGCGTTTTAATGAAGAGAGATGAATGACGTCTACCGCGATTTCAGTTCTTGTACGTACTTGTTCATTTTGCCGTGAAGAAAACTGCGTGATATAAAGTATGGCTATATTTGATAGAAAGCTTCAGGTGACGATTGTAACACAAAAAAAACAGTTATTAAAATTTTGAGTCTCAACTTCTCATAGTGATTTCTACGTTTATATGAGTTTTTACATACAAACAC
Organism: Agara belti belti; assembly: GCA_018245935.1. Classification (NCBI taxonomy): domain Eukaryota; kingdom Metazoa; phylum Arthropoda; class Insecta; order Lepidoptera; family Hesperiidae; genus Agara; species Agara belti. Next base: position 12,352 of record DWEM01001397.1, on the reverse strand, counting down.
ATGTGACCTGATTTTTTTATTCGTTAATAAACAATGAAATTGATTGTTACTTCAGTTTCTACTAGCAAAGGGGCCCGTAATTGTTAGTGGTTTTAATTATTTTACGATCACAAATTTCAAACATACATTTTCAAAACTAGTTTTTTTTTACAAAACTACCCACCTTCTCATCTCTATAATACTTACTAACAACACCAGAAAGGCTGAAGATGTCAATGGTTTTACTAACATGACCAATTATACTATCAACATTTTGATATTCATACAAATAAAGAGTAGACAATCAATGTAAAGGACAGTAATATTTCTTTTTATCTTAACTAATAATTAAGAAAAATAAATATTTATTGACATAAGTACGAAAGACATGACAGAGATGTCAATAGCGAAATTCATTTAACTTTTTCAGACAACAAGCGTGGAAGTGCTCGAGGCATGTATTCGCCGAATAAAAGATGTGAACTCGACTCTCAATTGCTTTGTCGAGAATCGTTTCGAATTGGCTTTGAAAGAAGCCCGCGAGGCCGATGAACTCGTACGCAGCGGGTCGAAGACTGAACAACAGATACATCAAGAGAAGCCCTTTCTTGGTGTCCCCTTCACGACTAAAGACTGCATCGCTGTTAAAGGTATCTATTACCGTCTATGCGTAACATACATACATAAACGCTTATTTTCCATAAGGGTGAGCAGAATCTAAGAATTTCCATCGGTTACAGTAGTCACAAATTTCTATCGCCTGTTTCTTCAATGCAAAATAAGCTTCCGAATCAAGGTCTTGTTGTGTGGGCAATAGGTACGTAATTTATTTAAAAAACTTGTCAATGTGTACAAATTATTGATTATCAGTAAGATTTCTTCGTAGTGTTAAATGTCTCGTATTCATAATGATACCTGCAAATGGCAATTAACATACAAATGTACAATAAGTAACCATTTTCATATCGTCAGCCAAACTTTCATGACGCCACGTTAACAATTAACTTTATGATTGTTTAGTACAATACTGTAAACATTTTGCTTTAACCATTATAATAAAACATATTTCTGTCAATACATATTGTAATGCGGAAATATTTTATTAAAATATTTACTTGATTTTCTTGTAACAAGACAAAATAATTTTTCTAATGTTCTTAAACTATAGATTCCAACAGGGTCATAAAATTAATGCATTTTTTACACTGGCGGAAGTAACAGTTCTTTTATGTATCATGATGTATTTAAAAAAAATCCTTATCTTGTACTCTGCTTTTCAAACATTAATTAGGAATAGCTTTAAATTGTGACAATCCATGTCTCGCTGAAACGATGTAGCTGTACTTAACTTTGAAGTTTTAAATCGCGTGACAAAATGACATTTATTCAATTTATCGAACAGACGATTGTTGATGACTCATGATCGGTGTTGCTTTTTGTTCCTACTATTCTATAGTGCTTAATACTGTACAGCTACGTTTAAATATAAGTGGCAAAAATGCGTGTTAATGCAAGAAGTTCTTGTAGCTCTGACGCGATTGCACACAAAAAAACTATAGTTAATACAATGCCGCGCGTGGTCAGATTTTATTATTAGACGATTGATAGTTTGTGGTAAATTTTTTATTTATTACCTTGGTGCGCACACTAATTCCGTGATTCAAACCGAATTTGGTCTTTAGTGTGAGATTATGTTTATAAGTTCAGCGTTTTCGCAGACCAACACAGAGCCGTCTTATACTTATTGAAGGCCCTGGGCATTTGATAATCTCATAATGAGGCCACTATGATATGTCAGAAGATTACGACGACAAAGTAGAGAGGTCTCTTATTCTGAGACATTCCTATGTAAGTCACATTAACCTAAGACCAAACTAATTATAACATTACAATAAAGTGTCAATAAAGAATTGATGCTTAGGAATTTAAAAATTCGTTAATTAGAAATATTTCTACAAACTGAGTCGGTACTACGTTTAATATTACATCATATTTTGACACGAACATATTAAATTTATTTATTTGCTCGATATCGAGAATCTTTATTCTCGAAATACAATTATTACGGAGATCGCGTCTGTTATTACATCAAGTTTGTCATGCTACCGTGATTTGATAATATTCATACGGCCTTGGGTTTACTTGTATGTGAGAAAAAATCTGTTTATTTACTGTAGACCGCTGATATTATACTGTTGTAAGTAGCTATTTATTGAGACTTCTAGACCACTTCAGTTCCAGCGTAAGTTTACCCCTCGTTATTATGATGATAGTATGGCGATGTTGGTTCATGTTATGCGGGTTAATTTACATTTTGTTAAAAGTGTGGGAAAATATTGGATTGAGAGTTCTAGACTAATGTATGGAGTGGTGGTCCGCTGATGGATCGAGGGTGCTCCGCTCATAATTGTATGTGGGGTAAGATGGGCTATTAGCGGGTGCTCCGTCCTTGTAAGAGGTGAGATGGGGGGGGGGGGGTTAAAATCACTGTTTGTTTGATTGATTGATTGATTGATGATTATCTAGTTTGATTCTTTTTTTTCAAACTGTATCTGTCTCTGTATCTGTACGTAACTAAATTTTAACTTCTCTTAATGAGTCAGTGTTCCATTAAGCATGCGATATGTCAATGTTGCAATATAGTGAAGTAGGTACAGGTATTCCAGGCTTTCCAACATATTTTAAATACCATTATACGTAGTTGATTAGAACGCAGTAATTTCTTTATTTCTTTAGGATTGCACCATACCGCTGGAGTAGTACTGCGTAAAGACGTGATTGCTGACGAGGATGCAGAGTCCATCAAGCTCTTACGTGAAAAAGGCGCTATCATCATTGGTCTCACAAATGTACCAGAATTTTGCATGTGGTAAGATTAACATGTTAACTTTGTTTATATTATTGTCCATGCATTGTCTGTGTTCTTATTAAAAAGTGATTATTGAGTTTTAGTTAGATTTCCTCTAAAATAGAAGACGGTAGAATATGTATTGGTGTGGTTCGCCCGGGGTATACTACCGCCTCATTTATTTCTACCGTGAAGCAGACCATATTGTGACAAGTTATTGTTTCGGTTTGAATTATGTGAATTAACTAACTGAAGTGAAATACTAACGGAAGTACCTGACATTGACTGTCATATTTTTACTGTCTTGTTCCTTGGATGGAGGCAGTCGTTTTTGATTTCGGCCTGCTCGTATCTTACTATTTTCACATAGAATCAAATTAAACACTCTCTAGGTGGGAGACACACAACCACATTCATGGAAGAACTAACAACCCCTACGACACAACAAGAATTGTTGGCGGATCGTCAGGGGGCGAAGGCTGTATACAAGCAGCTGCCGGCAGCATCTTTGGAGTGGGTTAGTTATGATTTCACACCTTGCTTCATTTGACTAGTAGTTAGTGACAGTGAATGATAAAGTAGAGGTCGTGAGTTCGATTCCCACCCACGACAAACATTTGTGTGATGAATACAATTATAGTATGTATGTAGGTATGTTTGTCGGCTGTCACATTACCATAACATAGACATTTAATTGCCTAATTTGGAATCAAGCAGATGTATGTAGAATTGTTGTAATTATTATTATTATATTTCAGGATGCAATGAGAATGGTTTCTAACTTTACATTACTTTATAAAACAGTTTTCATCAGCAATACTATTTGAAATAGTAATTCATTTTCAATTCTCAAGATTTGGCGAGAGTATTGGCAATTTGTAATACGATTTTTACACCTCGCTCGCAGGTTCCGATATAGGAGGATCGATTAGGATGCCAGCGTTCTTCAACGGAATCTTCGGGCACAAACCTACAAGAAATACGGTTTCTAATGACGGCCAGTACCCGAAACCCCAGACTGAACTTCAAAACAAATTTTTAGGTGTGTATACTTACATTTTCACTGATCGGGACGGAAGAGATTCGCTTGGACGAGAAGTGATACGGGGGGATATAAGAAAACGTGGCGATGGCCGTCAATCAAATACTTTTACTTCGGTTTTTTTCTTGATTCTTATGTATAATCCAAATGTAACAATCCAATTTGTTTTAATAAATTATTTACTACTCATTACTAACATTACAGGACTTGGACCAATGACAAGACATGCCGTAGACCTGAATCCGCTTCTTAAAGTTATGGCAGGAAAAAATAGCAGCAAACTGGACTTGGACACACCAGTGGACATAACTAAATTAAAAATCATGTATCAGTTCAGCAGTGATGCACCCCTGGCCGATAACGTTGACCCTGACATCATAAAAGCAATGAAGGAAGTCGTAGAACACTTTGAAGTTAAACACAAACTTGTAGCTGAGGAGAAGAAGATTGGTATTCTGAAAAAATCAGCCGCAATTTGGTTTGCAACTATGAAAGAGGAGAAATCGTTTGGAAAATTTATAATGAAGGATGATTCATTCGCCAGTATTTGCGTGGAAATTGTTAAAAACATCTTTGGATTCTCAGCAAATACATTGATAGGCCTATTTACGTCCCTATTTGATTATGGCGGAGTCGAAATTGGAAGTGAACGACATAAACATTTCCTTAAGGTTCGTGATGATTTGGAAGATTACTTTAAGAATATGCTCGGTGATAATGGCGTATTTTTATATCCAACACACCCTACGCCTGCACCGTATCACAATGAGCCATTGTTTAGAGCTATGAACTTCTCTTATACCTCGATTATAAATTGTTTGGGCATGCCAGCAACAGCAATACCCTTAGGGCTAAATAATGAAGGTCTGCCCATAGGTATTCAAGTCATAGCAAACTATAATAATGACCGGTTATGCCTTGCAGTGGCTGAAGAACTCGACAAGGTCTTTGGAGGATGGATAGAACCTCAAAGAATATAAGTATTACTGATTTGTCGCACTTTAGTTGAACAAAATAATGTATGACTGCAGATTTTACTACTTAAATGCAGGGTGTACGCATTTTATGTGGCTTATACTGTCTGACGATAAAGTCTAAATATACCTCACACATAGCATAGACACATGTTTTTCTATTTATGTATCTCATATTTTGTCTATAAATATTTTTTTTTTATCACACTAGTTTTTATCTTTAATAATATATTAAAGATAATGTGTTTCTGGCATTTCAATGCTGTTTCATAAAAAATGACTGTACAATAAGAGTTTATTTTGCCTTGCATAAGATATTTTAATGGTGGTGGAAATTTTTGTCTGAACTAATTTGTAACTCTCATCAACAGCAGTGTTCACTTTAGGATACTCAGGTGGGTATTAGTCACATACACATGTTAGGTATTCTGAGTCCTTAGGGGAGGCACCTCATATGAATAAGCTTGGGTACAGCTTCTGTATGTAGGTATAAGTTGCACCACAGTCTATAACATTAGATCTAACTACTTTTGATAGCATCACAGTGATTAGTTATATTATAGTGAATTATACATCACTTAGCATTCCTGGCTATAAGCAATGTAAGACATAAATACAATAATTGAAAGAATATATTGTAATGCATGATATTGCCCAAACAAAAATATGTGATATAATGTACATATATTGTCTGTATAACAGTAAATTTTAAAACTATCAGTATTTGTTATTAAATAATGGTGTCACAAAAATTGTTTGTTTGTTAATAATACCTGAATGTATTGTGAAATAAAAATTGTCTTTGTAAACTAATTATTACATTATTTTTAATAATATTCTCAATTTAAAATTATTTTAATTAAATAAATATGTTTTGATTATATATTTTGTTGTTGTATCATAATCTATAAAACATCCCATTTTAACAATTTAAAAATACCTGAAGTGACGTAATCTGGTACTTTTCCAAAAGTAAAATTTTTGTCTTATGAAATTACCTTTCATTGGCAAACTATTTTAGAACAAATAATACTGCTTTAAATTATGCGTTAACGCCAATGAAGTTATCGCAAACACACAGTACTTAATAAAAGTAAAACAATCTTGAAGAGACAAACAATTTATTGCTTAATGATAGAAAAACAGTATTTAACAAAAATGTAGATTAGAATTATTCAATGCAAAAGATATTTAGAGATAATTAGTAAGAAGACTATGGTCACAATGATATAATTAGGATTGAGTTTTCTGAGTCCTTTCTCGATAATAATATATTGTAAAAAATTTAAATTTTTTCTAAAAATAGAATTGCTGTTTTACAGATTCTTTCTTCTAGAAACATTACTTTTATATAAATAAATGCCCATATTATGAGCTTTTAACCTGAGTGTATAAAACATAATTTGTTTTTTATAAATAATATTTGAAGGAGAACCACTCAATTAGCTTGTCGAAAGAACACTATCATATTTACATATAATACATATGTGTACAATGTACATACATTGACAGGTCTTTGTGTTAATCGTGATAGTAAGAATTGATTACTAAAATGATATTACTATGAAAAAAGGATGCATTTAGTTACTACATATGTAATATGGTTGAACAACATCTATGGAATAGGACATAATTTTAATGAGAACATAAACACATGTGTTACCATTAGCCAGTACTGCATGCACTTGTGTAGTAATAACATTGTATAATGTATATTTTAACTGAAATTAATAACTTGGGTTTATTCAAAACAAGAGTGAATAGGCGCTTTAAAAGTAAGTATGCTATATTCCTAAACTGCACAGAACTTACCACCAGGTGAGCTTTTTGTCGAACAACCTTATTACATGATAAAAAAAAATACCAAGGTCTCCATATTTCACAGATAATAGACATTACATTTTTTATTGACATAAAGCATTTATTATTTAAATAATGTATATTCCAACAAACATTTTAACCACTACAACAGACCAACAAATATCAATACAAAATAATTTCATTTAGCAGTAGCAAGCTTGTTTATTATGCTAAGTATATCTTTCCTTTTAACACTAGGATTTATTTTGATCAGCATATCACAGGCACTAATTTTCCCTCCACTTTGAGCATATCCTGCTAGCCTTTCAGTGTTGCATATGACATGGATTCCGCAGTCATAGCCGTTGCTCTGTTGTAAACATTCCTTGTCCACAAAGCTTATATGCCCTAAAAAAGTACCATTTTAGTAAAACATTGTCACTTATTATAATAAAAAATTAAGATTTACAGAGATGTTTATGATATACAATAAATAATAACTAATATTCTAAATAATTGGATGAAAAATTCATCATAATATAATGTAAATAATTAGCATACCTCCTTTTGAAAAGTAAGACATTAAGTGACTTGCAAAATCCCAGGCGACATTGTGGTTGTTTCCAGATGAAGAATCAAGGTGAAAAAAGGTGTTTTCCAGTTTTGAATAAACAAGGAGGCTCCAATGTGAACCTCCTGCCTTATCTGGCAAGTCATTGTCATTTAGAGCGAAAAACACATATTTCTTGTTAGCTATTGATAGAGGCTCTAAAAATATCTTAATTTCTTCTGCTTGCACCATTTTAATACACTGGGTTACTTCAGGTGATACAAAAAGCAAGTCCGGGTTTTGACTAAAAACCACCTTTTCTAAGTATTCAAAATAAAACGAGATAACTGTATCATTGAGCCAGTATGGACCTTTTAACAATTCAATGTCAGAATTGTGTAGTAGAATCTCATGGAAGCTTAGGACAACTGACGCTTTAGCCATCTTAAAAAAATTCCATAAAGGTCTTCAATTTAGAAGGTCTAACACCATCCGGTAATGATCTGCTAATAAGGAAAAAAAGTCTAGGTACAAAGTGCATTAAAGAATTCGTATAGCCGAACGCAAATGAAAACATAGTTTCTTTTGTAAAAACTTACCTATTATTCTGCGGAAGAAAATCATAAAATCATCATAAGTATCTTAACGAAAATATCAGATTACACTTACACTGAAAAAACTAAAGTTAGATATTATCACAGTGTATAAGTATTTAATAAGTATGGTCCAATTATTTCAACAAAATGATTCTATTAATTCCGTTGAAGTTTTATTATCACTTACACAGTAATTTGAAATATACGACAAAGTAATGTCATAATATCATAAATTTAGAATATTACTAACGATAAAATCGAATCTGTGAAGATTGAAAATCGTTGTCACTGTCAAAGCTGTCAAGAATACTGATATTCATGTGACGTTTAGTTATATTTAATTACACAAATAAATAATAATAAAATTTGTAATTGTAAATTTGTATAAGCAGTAGAAAATGTTTTCCAAATTATCTTATTATATGAAATAAAATAAGTATTCTACTTTTATTTCAAATGTAATATAACCAATTGAATAATATCTTATATAGCCCTTGAATTACTCATGAAGCGAAATGAGGAAAAATAATTAAAACATTGATTTTTTCATCTTTTATATGTTTCCATCTTGATTGTGTACAAAAGTCATGTATATAAAACTCCATTCCTGAATATATTATTTCTAGTAGGTATTTATAAGGATCGGAGTGGATTATTCTATTAAGATCAAAATTATATACCCTTTTCATTATGGTTTTTTTGCAATATTGTATTGCAATGCATGGAAAAGTTTTACTCCCTGATAGAAAATTGTAAAGCCTTGGCTTTCGTTCATTGGTAACACCAGTTCATTCATTCATTCGTAGAACCAGTCGTGTCGTGTGATTTCAGCACTACAAGAGGGGTGAATTGGCAACGTGCGTATCGATTTGACTTAATCGTTTTGTGTCTCTTCTCTCGTGCTTTGGCAAGCGTACAAAATTTGCTATTTTAATTCCATTGAAGCGTAAATTGTAAGTATTAAACTTTAGATAACAACATATAATTACTTTTTTTTAGATTAAAATTTAAATATAGCTATGAATCATTCTTTGCAATACTATGACATGAAATAACCTTTGCACAAGAAATTCATCCTGATGGTCCTCATAATGCTTTAAATTTTATTTTCCGTTGACTAAAGTGTTAGATAACTTTATAGCGACTGATATTAATAAAATTTCTTGTTAATGTATATTTTCACATTCTTACGTAATACTATCTTACGCCACTTGTGTCTTGAAATTCCCCAATGACATTGATCCTGACCTGATTGGAAGTCGCTGTCGCCTTGGGTTAATTTTAATCATTGAATAGATAATAGTTTTATTCATTTGTTTGATAGAATATATGGTATTTATACAGAAAAAGTGAAATATTGACGACAGATTTTCCTTTAATAGTAAATATGGATCACGTTTTAATTTAATATAATGTTATATTATGTGTTATATAATTAGTTTTCATTTATCTATTCCATTTGTTGTAACGATACTAGAACATTAGATGTGGCCTATTATTATAACCATGTTCATGTTCTCCTCAGTTCAAGATGGGCGTACCGGCGGGCAATGCTGAAAATGGCAAAAAAATCTTTGTACAGAGGTGTGCCCAGTGCCACACCGTAAGTAAAATTAATATAATTAAGCAGTATGATATCAATGTTTTACTTGCAATTAAATGATATTAATCACCTTTAAATGATTGGATATAAATGTTATTACAAGTAGACAATAATTATAATGTAACATTTAGCAATTTCTGAAGGTGATTTTGTGGTGATCTGAAATTTTTGTTTCATGGTTTCATGCTACAAAATAATTTTATGTAATAATCAATTAAAATTTGCTTTTGCAGGTTGAGGCTGGTGGCAAGCACAAAGTAGGTCCTAACCTCCATGGCTTCTTTGGACGCAAGACCGGTCAAGCTTCAGGGTTCTCCTACTCAGATGCCAACAAAGCCAAAGGTACACAATACATTATCTACATGAATATAGTGTATAAGTAAAGTTGGGGTGTACTTCATTATTTGTAACAAATACTAGCTCTATGTATTAGTCTTCTATGTATTTGAATTGCTTAGAGATATGTTTCATGAAAAAATTCATTATAAATGATGCAACTTACTGGAAGTATATTGAGCTCGGGCAGATCAAGTGTTAACATAGAAAGCTTTTTTTTTTAGCCAAGAAAAAAAATTTTGTGTCTCGCTTATTTATGTAATCAAATGCCAAGTTTTAAAAATATCTGTTAGTATAGTTACAATAATGTGGTGATATAGATCTGTTGAATTATTTAAAAAATGTATTAAATTATGGGCTTTTAATAATTGTCTCAAATACTTAAAGTCAATTCCAATGTTTAATGCGAAAAACGATTGACATTGATTTTCAGTATCTAAAAATAAATTAATGTCTATATTAGTATATAATATTATAACATTTCATGTAGCAGCATGAAAAAGGTGATGCATTGTATCTACTACATTACCAATAGGGCTTCCATGTTGTATGTCTGCCTCAGTTATCTTTATATAGCTTTATCCTATAAGTAATTGTAAAATTGAAACAATGCTTGCATTTCAAAAATGTGCCTCATGCTTTTAAAAGAAATTAGGTCATTAAAGCATAATATATGTTAGCAGAGTAATCAATTTGCCATCAATTGTTTCTTCTATTACAAAGCAACAATGGTCTATAAATTTAATGACATTCCATTTTTTAAGTCTTATGGTAGTGGTGAACTAACTTCTAAAATAGTCGTAGCCTTATTAATGTAGGACCAAGGTGATTCACAATTCTACACAGATAAGGAATGACTTTAAAGCTTCTCATCCAATTTGTGTTTCTATGACATTTATGTTAACATTACTAAATTGGCCTGAAAATTATTTTGAAGCGATAGAAGGATTAGAGACCAGTCCGATAGTAATTCTTATTCATGTGTCTTGTATATTTCAGTATGTTGTAGTTTTTAGAAGTTGTTGCCATTGAACGCCAAGTTTAAATTGTTCACGGGCAACATTCTTATGTAATTGATTTTTATGTAACGGCTCCATTCCTAGATTGTGTTGTACTTAGAAACTGATAAAAATATTGATTAAAGCTTGTAATCTAGATAAGTTCGTGTTCAAGGATGTGCAAATGTAATTTTAATACAAAATCTGTTATTTTATTCCAGGTATTACATGGAATGAAGACACTCTCTTTGAATACTTGGAAAACCCCAAGAAATACATCCCTGGAACTAAGATGGTGTTTGCTGGCTTAAAGAAGGCAAATGAACGTGCGGATCTCATTGCGTACTTAAAAGACGCCACTAAGTAATTAGCAGCCGTCTTAGGAAATTTTAAAAATAAGGAGAATGTTCCATTATGTTACTGGAGAATACTCCTTATTTTGTAGCCCAATCAGTATCATCATTATTTAACGTATTTATGTTAATGCCACAAGACATTAGGATGTAACACGCTTCATTACTCATATAAATATAATAAATTATATGTTTGTGAGTATTGTGGGTACAAATATGCCACATTGTTTAGAGACAAAATATTTGCCTAGCATAACAATGTTGTGAGTGATTTTAATGTTATTAAATTATTAATAGACGATATTAATATCTTTTTATTCGATAAAAATTACCTAATTTATAAAATGTTACCATTGTTAATGTTATGACAATTTTAAAATAAAGGATTTTGTGTTCCTTTCATTTGCTTTCAACCATTGCCCTAAACGGTTCCTGTAGAAGTTTAAACGCGTTTTCCGTATCCCGGTAAAACAATTAAAACATTGCCGATGAGAAAAATGAAGTACGTAATTGATTACGTAATTGACATTGTAACAGAACATTAATAAAACGGTGTATTTATTTGCACTTGTTGCGTAAGTTTCCTTGTAATTACGTTATTTTCCGACGTGATTATTTAAATACCTACATATCGACGTACAATGTAAATGTTTTGATCTGAAAAAACTAACAGAAAGCAGCCAGCAGTTAAAAGTGTACATACGGAAATATGCAAACACCCTTACAAGATTTTATGAATAGAAATTTTGAAATAAAAAAATTGAAAAATAGGACTTAGTGTCAGTTCAGTTAAACTAAGTTGTTAGTCTAGTAATTCGTCGCCTTTAGTTTTCAAGTAGACTGACAATCACAGGCTTCAGACTAAACAGATTCTTTTGAATTACAAATGTTTCACTATTTAAAAAATGCGTGAGTAATACAAATTATAGTAATATGCCATCTAACAAATTTTCATTGAATTAATTTTGGCCACTGATTGAATCTGTCGAAGTTAACTTTGTTGTAATGTTATCAGTATTTCTAAAGAGTTGAGATGGCAGCACTTGTATGTATACATTTTCTTAACTTCAACTTTCTAAGCTTCAATTCCGTGTACCCAGAAAAACGAAATTTTTTTATTAAGCCCCAGGGACTTAGCAAAAATATTTTGTTGATATGAAGTAGACTAGTGCTATTTTCTGTATATTTATTATGTCACTAGCTGACCCCGCGAACTTCGTACCGCCTAACAAACAATGTTAAGGGTGGACAACCCTTATCACTAAGGGGTATG
>DWEM01001396.1:0-14436 GCA_018245935.1 Agara belti belti | reverse complement strand
ATCAAAATCCGTTGCGTAGTTTTAAAGATCTAAGCATACATAGGGACGGACAGCGGAAAGCGACTTTGTTTTATACTGTGTAGTGATGACACAAAAGTTTATTTGTCGTCGTTACACGTCAAAACGTTGCAACGGATTTACGCCGTCTATAGCGCTTCATTAAAACGTGTTTTCCCGAAGCAATGAAATATAATAAATAAAGTTAGCGAATAAAGTAGCCTATCCAAAGCTCCGTTTTGTCGCGAAAGAAGGACAAGCAAACAGACAGATAAATATTCACGCTCATCGCAAAAATATTTATTGTGGTCGGAAATCGAACCGAAACCTCGTAACGTAATACGATTACGAAAAAATACAACTCTTGTATAAACCATGATTTTGACGTAATTTCTTTGGCAGCGCCATCTTGTAATTTCCATTTATTATCAATGAAGTATGTTTAAAAAAATATCTTTTTTTGTTATCCACGTAACATTGACGTAACGCTCAGTAGCAAAGATGCTCACTATCCGTTTGCTCGGTGGCGTTGTCAATATTATTTCCACTCCCAAACAATTAATCAATAATTCGTCATGGTATAAATTTTATGTCGATTTTGTGAATCATTGTTTTCATAATGAAATACTTCAATTAGTAGGTATATATAAATAGTTTACGATAGTATTTAATACTTATAAACATAAGCACAGACATAGCAACACTTAGATAAACAAAATATTTAAAGAAAAAAAATAAAAACAATCACAAAACAAAACATAAAAAAGTAAATAGTAAAAAGATGGATGGCACACACGCAGATTTTCCGTCCAGCTCCCACTATCTGATTTATGCACATAATCCAAAAATAACTATCCTGTCCAAAGACAACAACATTGTTTTGTGTAGTGTCGTAATTTTATTAATTAGAGACCCGCACGGAATTTTATTCATTATTATAATTTTTATACCATCACGCAAGTTCCCAACGGAGTAGGCCTAAAGCACTGAGTGCTCTCTCTATTCTAACCAACCTGGGCTGGTTTAAGAGATTCTTGACAGCCCCCACCACCCACTCCCCCGCCCCCTCTACTCGCACCCCCATTGGCCTATTTGATCGGAGTAGAATAATCACTTAATTACCATTAAAATGTTCGTGTTACAAGTTACATAAGTGTTATGGATATGCCGCGACGCGCGATGAAATCACGTTTAAATCCTATAAGTACAGCTGAGATACAGTGAATCAGATGTATATGACATCAACCGGATTGCAGCATTCGCTGTTCAAATACATAGCACTTCTTTATATCGTCCTGTAAATAACAATAATATCCCAAGTACCGCTGATTCATCGGTTGCTCTCTATTGAATATTATCTCAAGTGACCCCAAGATGAATCTTAAAATTATTTAATGTCTTCCAAATTTCTATACAAGAACATTTACTTGTAACAAGTTAGTGTGAATCCACCCTTAAACTACACAGTACAGTGTAAGCTATTAGACTACTTAGAGGCTTTAACAGCGTCTATAGCTTTTATAGTGCGAATTCCAGTGTAACGCGGCACAGCTGCGTTGCTCGTAATTGCCGCAAGAGGGCGCAATTTCTAAACGCTACGAAATTACGCGATTACCGTAGTTCCTCTTAAAAGTATACTTATCATTACGTAAATATTTATAAAGTGGAAGATTTTTTCGATCTGCCTAGCCGTTAGAACGAAAACGCTCTAGTTAGCTTTTATGAAAAACTATCATTTCTTGCAACATACTCTCATTACAGACAGTCGAGAAGCGTAGTCAAATTGCCCATATATCGCTGCGGCTTTGCATAATACATTTAAATCACTCAAAAGAAACAGATGGTATAAAGACTATTCCTTTATACTTGCTTGGCTATGTCAGAATGGGACAGCCGTTTTGGAAATTAGGTCAAACAAGTAAACGGATAGACACACGGAGAAATATTTAAAAAGATGTACCTTTGAGTTTGAATGTTATCTATTTAAGTAATATATAATACGTATGCCTATATGTATTTTAATCAAAAAATTCGCGCGAACAAAGTTACCTAACAATGCGTTCTAAATAATTATTTTATGTAATATCGTTAGAGAATAAACTGGTAAAATTAAAAAAAAAAAACAAACATATCTAGAACAATTTCTCTTAGTATTGCAAATGTAATAATTAATTCTCAAAATGTTATATCACGCAGGATTTTAATTAGTTACGAAAACGCTAGTGAGACTGGCCGAAAACGGAAAAAAAAATCCGCTAATTAGTTCAAAACGTGCCGCGATTCTTTTTGTAACGGAAACCCGTTTTCGAATTAATTAATTCAACGAAACATCCATCTACCATAATGATGTTTATGTAAGAAATAAAATGGTACGTATCTACACGTTAACGTAATAATCGGAAATGTGTATGTGAATCTCATTTCGCGTGTAACTATCTCCCAATTACCAACAGGTCTCATTTTTTTTTATTGAAACACGTCACATAACCCTCGACAGAGCTCAAGCTTTTCGAAAAAGATATCATCAAACTTTATATCATTCTAAGAAAACAAAGGCCTCGTTGGCGAAGTCTGGATGTCAGGTCTTAGAGAGCTTTACGATGGATTCTAAGCTGTGGAGTCAGCAGCAAGATGTTTTCCTTTAGTGCTACACCGAGTCATACCTCAGAACCAGGTCAGCGAGCCACGGTGATAATAATGATAGTAATCGGGACAATCCCACACACGGCTATCTGATTCCAAATCAGGCAATTAAACGCCTGTGTATGGTAACCGGACAGCTGATAAACTTTCATATATATCCCGTATGTATGCATAATACTTACAAAGATATTTTGATTACAGCAAGACACAGAAACAATAAAAATGCTCATCGAATCCTGGTTGGAAATCGAACCTAGGAGCTACGGTTTAGCAGTTAGCGTCTCTAACCATTAGACTCAGTCAGTATATTATACGGGCGAAAATGATAATTATTTAACGAAATTCTTAAAATATGTAGATCGGTATCAAAATCAACTCAGTAACAAATTACATAAAATACATGTAAAATTGTAATTTTATTTACTTGCTTTTTTTAAAAAGTGAGAACACTTAGTAGTCACCGTCGAGTTTACCTCGAACCGTCTAAAAAGCGTACAAATTAAAACAAGATAGCATCGTCATTAGATTGGTTTATGTAACAGTTATCAGTTAGACGCATCTCTGTTTGCGAATTATTAACATATTTTTCATCAGTTGTGTAACATCGTGTTAAGCAAGCTCATATTTGCTATCGTTAGGTAACTATTGTTAAGCCTTTGCAGAGGCTTCAATGGCGGATTTACAACTCTACACCAATGCCCACTGAAGCTGCGTGAGGTATGCTTCTCTTAATTGCAGGACAGACCCGTGCCTATATGATATCTATGCAATAATAACACTTATGTTTTGTCGCATTAATGTCCCATTTATTTATGGACCATCAAGTTCATTAGGTCCTCAAAACCACATGATTTGAGGCGACCTGAGTTCAGCATTGAGACAATAAAAAGGTTGGAAAAAAAGAATTGTTCTTTATTCCGAATTTCTCAGATAAGTCAAAAGCACCACTTGAATAGAGATAAATAAAAATAAATCATCACAAAACTAATGCCATTGTAAGTTGAATGACATCTCCAATAAATATCTCTATATAATACAAAGTCGATTTCCGCCGTCTGTACGCTTATATCTTTGAAACTACGCATCGGATTTGTATGGGGTTTTCATCAATAGACAGAGCGATTCAAGAAGAAGGTTTATATGTATAACACATGCAAGACAACTGTCCGTCCGTCTGTCTGTTACGCTTTCACGGTCGAACTACTTGGCCGATTGCAATGAAATTAAATAGGGATAGTCTGAAGCCTGTGACTCAACAACGGATATTCTTTAGTCTGATATTCCTAAGGAATCGAAATCTCCGAAGCGGCGCGTAAGCATGATGAGAGTGATGAATGCAGACGAAGCACGTCAGTTTCGTAAGGGCAGAGATATTTGGCACTCAGCGCGCACCTGCCTACCCCGTTAGGGACCTGGCGTGATGGTATAATAATAATAATCGAAATCTACGAAGGCGACCCATGAAGGCGAACTATGAATATTCGAAAGTTGACTTTGGTCTCAAATTACCACTTCAAAAAGCTGCCCGTGCTCATTGCGACAGGCTAACGTGGTAGCTATTCGCGACGAACAATGGGTGGCGTAACCACGCTGACGTGTCGAGAGTGGCGGCTCACTGACGACAATTATAATATAGCACCTACTCACGCTGTCTGATCATTCACTATAGATCGAGTGAAGGTTTCATTGATGAAACGAACAGGTATAATAATAACAACCGGGGATAATTCTACATAGAGTCGATTCCAAATTAGGCAATTTAATGACTGCGTAATGGTAACCGGACAGCTGATATAGGTACGTGCATATACATATATAATACTTATATATATATTTTTATTACATCCAGACATAGAATAAATGTGCTCAACACATAAATGTGTGTCCTGGATGGGACTTAGGAATACTTGTGATTTGCACAAGTATTCCCAAATTTCCCAAAAAAATCCCAAATTTGCAAATTTGCGCAGGGGTGTGTCTTATGGTACTAGTATATCGCACCAATAGCGCTTATAAATACATAACCAGCCATAACTAACAGCACATCAGGGTTACCCGTTTTTCATATACAAACCCATCAGTAATACCAGCTATTCAAACACCAGTCCGCCAGGGCTACCAGCTGTTCATATGTCGAGCATCACGTGGACCGCTTATAATGTTATCGGTTTTTACGTCAGGAAAATCACGAGTTCAGTGTGATGCAATATTTACAATCCCGCGCAGACCGTACACAATAATCACAGTCCACTTATCAGACACCTTAAGCTTGGTATTTCCGAGGTGAATTGATTTTGTCCCGCTGCGATAGACAAACAGAGTGATTTATTTGAATTTGCGATCACGCGTCTGATAACAATTTTACAAATTCATCATCCATCAGACAAGTTCGATTGAAACGTTTGGGAAAAACCTAGGTCATCGTTGTGCGCTGAATAAAGACGGAATAGGGAGGTAATGGGTATAATTCTCATGTAACCCGAACTTCTCCCTAATAGCTGATGGGTATCTTTTAAAAGATTGCATTTGTCATCAAAAAGAGATGGGCTCTAAAATAGAAAAAGCTCAGTCAATTAAAAGCGAGGACTTTAAAGAATCCTAAGATACATATCTCAGGGACTATCTGTGAAGCGCAAAAAGACCGCAGAAAAAACTACTAAAAATAACATTCGACTGAAAAACAACTTATTGTTAATAATACCAAGTATAACTGAGTTTTGATTCACAATTATCGATAATGTAAGCCAATTCAAGTTCTAAAAAGCATTAAACGAATTAAATAAGGCAACAGCGCATAGCGCGAAGTGGTAAAAAAGTAACGCGCGGTCGTTTACCGAGCGGTTCTAAATTATATGGTAAATCGTTCGTGTCATTGTTATCTCTAATCTGTAGAGAGTAAGGTGCAGAATCGATCGCAGACGATGTCAACAGATAATCCATCCAAGTACAAGACCACGGTGAGGCTTCAAAGTTCAAGGCGAGCTGCGTTCAATGGAAACAACATTTTGTCGAATTACGGGAAATTATGGTAACTGCGTCATACCATTAGCAATACGTTAATAATATCTACGGTATGAATGATAAATTGGAATAACTGACAGACGATCGACTCAGTCCAAACAACATGAACAGAACCTGTACTACGGTAACCACTCGGCACTCGTGCCTACAATACCACTTTATCTACTAGGACTTTTCAAACGCAGAGTGAACAGGCATTCAATAAATCAGCATCGCTTTCCATCAAGCAGGGTTACGGTCAGATGCTAGCCTATCAAAAAAAAAACTTTAGCGTTCCTAGCCACTTGACTAACAGGCTAGTCTATACTCTATACTAATATTATAAAGAGGAGAGATTTGTGTGTGTGTCTATTCCACGCGGACGAAGTCGCAGACAAAAGCTAGTGAAAAATAAAGAGGAAACATTTAAAGAAGATTACTGATAAGTAATAAGTGTATTCTGGTAAGGTCCTCTTTCAAGGCCATTAAAGCTAGCAACACATCTGAACCATCTGAATTAGAACTCGTCGAACATGACGTTTTTATAGACTATCGTACTACAAAGATTTGTAATAGTCGGGCAGCCGCAAACAAAACTCAAGATTAATTCAAAAGACCTCGTTACATTTTATTCACAAATATTAACAGTAACAGTTGATTCTATACACTTGTAACAACCTCGTGATAATTAAGAACGATAAGATTATGGTTATACACGACTATGTCAGCTCGGAAGACAAATAAGAAATCCCAGAAAATCTAAGCCATCCAATTACTCTCGACCAATTCTCCAGACCTGCTGGAGTGCGATAAAACAATACAGAAAAAGAAAAGAAAATAATTCGTTACAAACCAGACCAGTATCGAAATTTAAACTAGAAAGTAATTAAAAATATTCGTGAATTAAATAACTTTAGATTCATATAATTGACCACATAGATATATTAACGCTTGACAATTTATTTGCAAGAACGAATTTATACGTTTACGATCAGCGGGTTCTTTTTTAAAAAAAACACAGTTATACGATATACATACATAGGTATGCCACCAATTTGTCATCTTTCTTCTTTCCGCCTCTCTCTTTCTCTGTCTCTATAACTACATAGACATTTTGATAATCTGTGTACTGTATCTGGCCTAAATACATGATGGTATATATAGTACATGTATAACGTAGCAAATAAGTACGATAGTTTGGTAGTGTATTTTTTGTACAAGTTGCATGCGCGTATGTCCTTTATTTCATGAAGGGACGCAATCATACTTCGTATTCACCAGTTGTTGCTGAGTAATTTCAGATTAGTTTAAAATCAGATAAACTAAGGTGGATCACAAAACAATGACAGGAGAAACCGCATCGCCAGGGGTGTGATTAATGTGGCGATGCATGCGACCATTAGGAGGCGAAACAGCACGCGATCATGAAAACTAATATAGGTGAGTGGAACAATCGAGTGGATTACGAGTATAATGAGTGTTAAATCGATATTCTTATTGCTTGTGCCAATCGATATTGTTAAATAATGAACGCAACATTTTCTAATTCTCTTTTATGTTGGTACCATTGTTAATTCAATTTTATTATCTATTAGTGATGCAGCTACTGTAAAACTCTTGTACTTTCCGGCGCTTAAATGATATCACAGTGATTTATCAAAATTAATCTTTAATTTTACGTAGTAATCGTGAATAATTAATCAGATATCAAAATTATATATTATTATATCTTCAGCTGTTACCTATCCAATTCGCTGAATGGAAGTAAAAACAAGACAATAGGTCTATTCTAATTTAAAAATACATTTATATCTTTTTATTTGCTAAATAATTCATTGTAAGTATATATTTTATTCATAAGTCAAATTGCTTGTTTTATAATACAAGAAGACTATTCACTGTGCGGATTAAAATTAATACATTAATACAATGTATTTCAATATTTTTCAACATCCTACTTTCATAAGAGACAATCTATCTTTTTATTATTAAAAGAACTTTTAGAATCGGTACCGTATTTTTTTAAAATAAACCTTACAAATAAAAATAATAAATATGAATGGAAAAATACGAGCATGATAAGTCTAGACAAAATTCGTAGAATCCATGAATCTAACAGCAGTACTAAAGGCGCGCAAATTGTTCACATAATGCTAATGGAGTCATCAATAATAATCACTCTTTGCTAATAAGGTAATGAGGAAGCAGCATTCAATACTACAGAATTAAAAATAACGTAATAGAAGAAGAGTATTTAAAGAACACTGGCCGTCTTAACTTAGCCGGCATTAAGAACAACATAAAAAAGCTTAATAAGGATACAGTTGAAGGCACGACACGCAAGAAACCAATCATTCTTACCGCTAAAATTGACTACCACCGCATCGGAGAAAAATGTTAATGACGTCCGCGGTTTTCAGGGATCAGGTGCTATAGTTATAATTCACATTCCTTATTCATTCTCGCCGGCCAGTTTTTATTCCACGAGCATATCTAACTGCAGGTATATTTAATCTGTTGCGTCTTTATCGTTTACAAATTTATCAGTGTTATCTACCTACTTGTCAGTAGTCGCTCAGTTGTAATAGCCGATCCAGAAATGTCAGTCGAAATTTTTTTTCTATACATTACCTACTTAATTTCTTTTTTAACAAAATAATTTGCATTTCGATTTTACTGAAAAAAATATACGACATATACATATTACATACACGTACATACAATAAATATTTTCCAGGCTATAGATTTCGTTCTTTAATTTCGTCAAAGTAGTCATAATTAATCGTCTATTAATACGAATGATACTTTTCGAACCGCTGGTATATTAGTCAATTTCGCCTTTTAGTTTAAAAACTCGCAACACTGAGATCATAATTACTCGTATATTATTATATTTATTATACAATTGTTAAGATTTAGAGTTGCTTGATATTTTGACCTTTTAACATACCAGCAGACTAATTCTAATAGACGGTCTAATATCTAATCGTTATATGAATTTATTTGATATCACAAATTACATAACAGAAATATTTCGATATTGTTATCATAACTTTATATTATGAATAAAAGAAGAATTTTAGATACCTATTTACAATATGAATTAGTTGTGTGAACAGCACTGTGAATTAGAAAATTGAATAACGAAAAATTAGACAAATTTTATGTTCAATTGGCACTTTTAGCATGCACAAAACTTTCACGAATGTTAAATATGTACCAATTAGATTAAAATCCACTTGCGAACACATGAATTTAGAGATAAAAAACCCAGTTAAATCCAATGATGCATGTAAAATTTCTTAACGCAACGT
The DNA here is from genome assembly GCA_018245935.1 of Agara belti belti. Lineage (NCBI taxonomy): Eukaryota > Metazoa > Arthropoda > Insecta > Lepidoptera > Hesperiidae > Agara > Agara belti. The sequence continues at coordinate 5,482 of DWEM01001396.1, read as the reverse complement.
GAATTAATCCAACTCGCTTTCATCTGATCGCTGAGAAGCGTTTGATACGTTAACGATATGTTGCGATTACCTACATATAGGTACTGCAGATTCATTTTTTGAATCATTCCATTTTCTAATGTATTCTAAATAGCTTTCCGATTCTATTACTCAATTTGATGCTAAGATTGATAGATAAATAAAAATATAGATAACTAAACGTAGTTTTTAAAGTTGTATAATTTTAAACGAACATAATTGTGATATTACGAAATGTATGAAATTGGAATTAGACGCAAGTTAAACAACTTTTTAATAATGTCCAAATTCTCAGCATTGCTAAATAAATATGGGCGAGACATTCTCCTTGATTCAGGTGCTTATTTCGTCTACGACTATTATTACCATATTTGTTTCTTATCTAACATTTTTTGTACGTGATTCCGCGAAGGTTACCGGATAAATAAAGCGCTAATACTCGTATAGAGGACGATGTTCGAGTAGCGATTACCTCAGAGCACCTGACGTGATTCGTTGAATACTATTTGATCGGCAAATGTTTAATGACGGTTGTATCTGTGTCCCCATCGCTCCGTATCTGCCACTTTATCGCGTATTGCATTAACTCATTAAGATATCTAATCAGTGTTAAATATCTCAACACTATCTGATACGAGCAATGAAATAACGATTGGTTAAAGCGTGTGAAATTAGTCTCAATGATAAAATCTTGTGGGTAAACAAAGAATATATTTGAAACGGGAGACCGGACAAAATCCGCTTGGACGAAACGATTCCAAATGACAGATAGGCATCGACATTCGAGCCGCTTTGGACTCTAACAATATGCGGTAAAATATAATATAACAACATAACATAAAGCGTAAAGCGGTAACACTAACCAACTTCAGCATTTGTAATCCCCAAAGATTCTCTCACACGAAGTATCGGTAAGGACAAACAAAAGCCTAATCGAGTCTTAATTGAACCATCAAGCGTCCACGGCACACACACTCACTTTTACCAAACTAATTATTGCGGGGGACCATTCGGAATACGAGACGACAGTTTGTTTTTAGCGCCACGCGTCCCGCTGCCTCGACAATGTATTTCGACGACGCACAATTTCACAAAACACAATGTACTTAGTTCGTTATTCGAAATTTAAAAAAAGAAACTCGTTTGTTTTCAACTTTTAAAAAAAAAAGATCACTCGGACATCGTCAAGTTTATTCCACGTGAAGCACTAGCGCAACGAGTGATAACGTCGACAGTTGGCGCGGCACTGGCGGCTGGCAGATATCGAGAATGAATGGAGGAGGCTCGCCGGCGATCGTGCCTCTCGCTCGTACGCAGCCTCTGCTGCCCCCGACAATACTTCGGTACGACCTCACGCGCAGTCAGCCTGCTAACTTTTTTCAAATTGCTCGAGGTGGATTTCGAAATACACGAGCCATTTTCAAATCCAAAACAATTCCATAACGAAAACCCTCTGTTCATAAAGGTAACTTTAACGTAAGTGTACCCGTAAATGACTTCAAGTTAGGTAGCTAGCGAACTTCAAGTGTAAGTATCTAAACTAATACTATAAAGAGTAAAGATTTGATTGTTTGTTTGAATTGAATACGCTCCGAAACTAGTGGACCGCTTTGAAAAAATCTTTCACCATTAGAATCCTACATTAACCCTGATGAACAGACGCGATAGAATATATTCAAAAAGTTAGGGATCCGTATGAAAACTTCGATAATGTAACCCAACGTGTGAAAAATAAACCAAAAAAATCGTTATATCGCGTGCGCTGCGGAAATTATTGACAATAGCGCAAGGAGACGTACTACCGTGCGTAGTCGGGGCGGGCCGTTAGTTTTCAATGAAAACGCAGTAACACTTGAATTAACAAATGAACTACGATAAAACACCAAACACAATCGCAATGATGAAAGATAAGCGATCGCAAATAACGATGCAGTTATCGAAGCGTTGCGATGTGCGTTGCAGTCGGATAAACAAACTGTTACGTCACGACAACCTCAAAATAACCTTATAATCGCGATACAGGAAAACAAAATAGTGTTTATATAAGTACAGTATATACGTATACTAATAATTTGACTCGTGGTCGAGTGTTTAGAGCACTTAACATCCAGGACAAACATTTGTGTGATGAACACATTTGTTCGTTCTGGGTTTCGGTTTAATAAAAATATCTACTTATATAAGTATTATATCGTATGTAATATATGTATGTTTATCAGCTGTCCGGTTACCGTAACACAGGCATTCAATTGCCTAGTTTGAAACCAGATAGCCGTGTGGAATTGTCCCCAAATATTATTATTATTATTATTATCTTTGTACAACATCACATACGAGCCTGAACCCAAGTTAGGTAAAGCTTGTTCTATGCTAACCACAAAGGTGATAAACTATATTCTTAAATGCATACTTATATATAATAGATAATTTGACACCAAAACCCAGAAATAATATACGAGTGTGCCGGGGTGGGAATCTAACCGACAAATCTGGACTCAGCTGCCAAAGCCAATCATTGGACCGACGGGCCAGGCGTGCATGTAGATAAGTATGCATGTAATTTGGCAAATAAAGCCAGTCATTAACCTTCTTTGTCGGACACTAAGTGACCGTCACCTTAACGCTCTTTATGCTAAAAGCGCTTTAGATGATCCATAACCGCACTTTGTTAGGTACTGAAATAAATTTTCAAATTACATTTAACGAGCGACTAAAACTGTGCCATTTTTGTAATTTTTCTTGCATTCGTTGTATTAAATATTGGTTTCAATTTAGGTCTCAGAGGTAGAGACTAAACAATTCTCACAGTCCTTATAAACTTCTTTGATACTTTTGTGTTATTATTACTAACAAACCCTAGTATTGGCGAAAGAAATCAACGCAAAAGCAGAATTAGGTACATAACACTAGAAATGGGCGCAAATAGTTGACTAATATGATAGCATGCCAGTTTTTTGAGGTTAAATTTGATTTGACCAATATGTCCAAAGTTATGAGCCCATTGTAATAAGCGAGCTTTGTAATCTGAAACTCAATGTTTGAAGGCATTGTGTTAAAAAGATAAACGAAACAAAGCAAAGAGCCATGGGAACAAAAAACATGAACTAGATCGCTTGCATTGTTTGCGAGGACGACTTATTAATCGTGAAAATTCAAATCGCGACAATGTAATATTGAATTTAATGTAAATGGTCGTAAAAGTGTTAACAAAATGAGTAATAATATTAATTACACTTCACTCGTATAGCAGTCACAAAACGCGCTATGTGAGGTCCAAGGCTGCACATGATTCACCACTTCCAACAAAAATACTTACAAATGCATTAAAATTCTTTTTAAGGAAAATCTAACTGTTTATAGATTTTTTATCTCCCGCAATTCGTGTTTGAGCAGAAAGGTGAAGCACGCACCGATATTTCTATGGCTACGGATGAATGCCCAGCCGTAGGACGTAAAAAGATTCGCACTCATAGATGCTTTTACCGCAAATTGTTTTTGAGCAACACATTAAAATATAATGTCCGATAATTATGTCCAGTGATTGACGACCTTAATAACGGTAGATTCACACCTACCAGCACGTAGTGTGTCAAACAGAGAACTTAGTAGACACATCACAGACAAAGGTTTTCACATCAAAAATATAAAAATCGATCTCGCTGACAATACCGACCTATGCCGACCGATATATCTCTACTTTGTCTATTACAGATCTGTAAATACTCCCATAGACAATAAAACAATATTTTATATCTCTATACGGTTAGGTGTCTGTCACTGACACGTCAATAAAGCTTTAACCTCGCAGAAACCCACAAACAAAAACCTGCGTCATACGCAGTATACAATACAATACAGTACAGTACCTATATCTTATTGCAGACTGAATTTTACAAACAAAATTGCAACTTGTATCCTACAACTTATTCGCTGATTGCACCTACAAACGATCAAGAGGACGGTGGGCTGGCCGCGTCGCCTCGACTGGCTTTTTGTTAAATCAGGACGCCATTAAACTTCCCTGGTGCAGCGGATAATTGATTCTGAGAACGAACAAGTTCGTCCGCTCGCGAGCCTGGTTATAGTTCTACACCTTTTACTTATACTCAAACGTGTTGACGAGATCAGGGTAAAGGCGCAATTCATTGTAACATGTAGGTAAGCTGCCTCACTGCGAGCGTAGGCGGAGAGATGTTTTTCAAGTTATGTAAAACTAGGTTCAACTTAGCTTCAAAATTAAGATTGTGATTACGTCGTCTGTGAATCACAACTACAGTGTCAAACCGATCGTCTTTAAATGCTATCTCACTTAAACAGTGAAGCAGCAGTTGGAATGATAATACGAATCCGCCTGTTTTTGTTCTGTAAGTACCGAACGAGACATGCATTCTCGAAAACCTTGCAATTGCATTACCAAGACAAATCGTGTTAACACCCTACCATTAATGCCCAGCACTTGGGTGTAATTGCCCGTATCTTGTATGGCAAGTTTAGTTTTTAAAGTTCAGAAATGATTACTTCACTACAATACTCAATCGCTTTGGTTAGCTTTAAAAAAATTCTTAACTTACCCTTTGTTTTGCTTGACTATGTTACTTTTGACCAATTCAATGAATGACAAATAACACAGATACTAACTAATGTTACTAACAGTCCGATCCCCACAGTCCTGTTACTATAGTAACCATTTCCATAGTAAATATTTCCATTCGCACCAATTACTAACTGAACTATATAATTGACAATAAACTCAGAAATACCTAAACATAATTCCTTACATTACAAAAATGAAATATGACGGACTTCATTTCTATATATTTTGAACCTATATTTTTCTTTAGTTATACACATCATGTAAATAATAAATAAATGAACGTTAAACCGTCTAATTACAGTATTGATTACAGGTCAGACATCTTTTTGACGTTCTTATAAAATTAGGTATAAATACAGTACTTTGATACTAAATGTATGATAACGCGACTTTGCTTAGCGACAGTTCGACCGAATCAAAAGCTCTGTGATTTAAAGTGGATAGCTTTACAAGAAGAAAAATGGCGGAAAAAAGACAAATGAAGATCAGTACACTTCGTTAATCAAGTTCGTTGACCCCACGTTTCGTGACAGTACGCTAATTATACGCATAAAAACGCGTCCTTAACTTCCGTTGATTGAACGCTTTTTAGTGCCTGAAACGGTACATAATAGGTAGACGGTCACACGCAAAAACTGCCAATATGCTGCTCTTACTTTACCCTTCCTTCTTTTGTTTCTGTACCATCAATTAATTATAGATAACAAAGTCTCATCGTAAAATAATTAATTATCGTTACGATGTTTTATCAGTTTGGTTTCAGTTTGTCATTTTATGTATACTAGTGGTCGCCTAGCGGTCGAAAATCGACCGTATTTTATTAAATCAATTATTATATTATAACGCATATAATTTTCTAGATACATTTTC
>DWEM01001395.1:0-14439 GCA_018245935.1 Agara belti belti | reverse complement strand
ACTTTCACCATCTGATGCTACTTTATTTTGTAATTTTACACTAGTCGGTATATCACTTTTATTTTTTCGTTTAGTTTATATCTATAACATTGTTACTCTAAGGCGTGCAGTTTGCCTGACGAAGTTTTTCTTCAGCTTTATAGAGAGAGATATTTAAATTTATAAGTTATAACACGCACGTAACAAGTACGAGGTGCTTGCCAGGATTTGAAACCAATCCCCCGGAATGAGACATTTAATTTCAAATCATTAGGCTAACACTGCTTATGCATACACATTTGCTTGTTTATTAAATTCTGTGAATTTGCACTTCATAGGCAGGCGTGCTCCATCTTAGATAGCATCTTACTTACCATCAGGTGAGTTCGCAGTCAAACGCAAGCCTATTACACAAGAAATAAAATCATCAGCCTCCAAATACTCTTGTGACCGTCATATACTTACTGTTTTTATTGAGTTCTAAAACATTCTTATGCATTGTAGCTTGTTAGAATGTATTAAAATATATAAAGATTGGAAGACAAAGGGCTCAGTAGATTTCTAGGTGTTGATGTAACATAATTATGCCGTTAAAGAAAGCAATTTGTAAAATGGATCGAGTGCACATCACAAGAGCCATCGCGTAACCCGCAACACTTTCTTCAAGGGGCCACAATGTATTGTGCTCACGTCTTCCGTTACGTAGTGATCGATATATAACGCGGCTGGCTCCGAGGGTAGTCACAGTTCACCCACGGACACTGGTCACACAACCCCAAGCCTACAGCCATGGACAGCAAAGTAAGTGCACTTCATTTTATTACGTAAAAAAAATCGTCCTTTAATTCAACGAAGGGCTTCCAAAGGAATAAATATTTTACCAGCCTTTTATTGGGCATGTTGCTTAAAATCTATATTTATAATAACATGTATTATATAAAAGAACTAAAAGAAATCTTTAGAAAATTATAACGTAACTTTATCATTATCGTATTTTATTATATTCCCAAGTATTTTTATTTTTGTTTTAATCGTATCAAATCCTACTATCGTAGTTTATTGTTACAAATGGTTCGCATGTTTATGACTTTAGTATACACGTAGAGCTTACTAGCGCGTTGTTATCCTGGCAATCGGTGCCCAGGTTATCACAGACAATGTTCATAATACGTGATGATACCATCTGCTTCTCTGTTTCTCAAACTTTAGTTTCATGTACTGTAAACATGATTTCGTTAATAATGTATTACACTATATTCTGCAAACTTATCCCAATAAATCTATTTAATTACGTAACTGTTATAACTGCACAATATTGTTTATGTTAATTTGTGCATTTCCCATTTGGCTATCCCTGTAAAACGTAAAAAGACAATACATTTCGTAAGTTTGAAGAAGTCGTGACTATTTCTTATGTATACAGACATACATATATTATAAATTGCTTAATATAAAAAAAATTTAACTTCTTGGGAAGGCACTGGCCGATATGGTACGAGGTTTTCTGTGTTATAAGGATCAGCGTTCCAATGAATGGGCTTTATTGAGTTTTTGTAATGACCGTTATTTCTAATATGAATATTTAAGGAAGCAAATTGTGTTTACAATAGACAAACGAAAAATAGATTTGAGAGCCTTTGATGTACTGGGGTCGTACGTGACCTGTGTCGATTGACCAACGGCCACCAAATCGGGATGGTTTGCGACACTGCGGGTATTTCAACTAACACTTTCGTTCACAACTGCCCACAACCATATGTCCAGCTTCGCATTTATTAGCATGCTCTTTTACTGATATAAAAAAATGGACATAATTTAATAAACAATAAAAAAGTTGAGACAAAAAATCAGAGACAAAATGTCATTAAAATAGTGTATTAATCAAATTAAAGCTGGAGTCAACTTTCCTTGTAAAAGAGTTCAACGGGTGCTCTACGTTGTAGCAGCGCTACGTCACAAATATACCAATATATCTATTGTTATTATTTATTTAACTACGCTTTAATGACGCAATAATTCCTAATAACTGTTCTAGCATTAATATAAATCACACTAAACAACACAACCAGAGATAGAGCGACGGAAGTCTCACTGTGTTGTCTTCTGTTCATATTATTCCAAAATAGACCGAATCGATTATGATTTTAATATTCCAGACGGAATATGTTACGAAAAGTAACCCTTTCTTTTTAACAGGAACATGTCGCAAGTAGAGTATGTATTCAGTTCACAGTGCTCAGCCGCATACGAATAGGCCGGAGCGTCCGCAGCGCCGCCACCGCGGTAGATCTTGCGTAACACAATACGTGTTATCAATTATTACGCGTTCAATTTAACATTTATCGGATGACACGTTACCGTTATAAATGAGCTTATTATAATATACGGAACTGTAATATATTATAATAATCACTACTCGTTTTTAATTCATGCTTGCAAAATAATTTTGTAAACTATTAATTGAATACTTACGTCGGCAACGATTCGTTCTATAGAAAACTGTATAAAAATTCATATTACAGTTTTCGAAACGCAACATTTTGCATGTTGTTCTTTTATTGTTACATTTATTGTGGGATTCTTGTACGATCACAACACGGAATAGTATGTAATACGCGTTGTAAAATAATTTAGTTTTATATAATCATGGTTATACGAGTATTACAAAGAATTTTCATTTTTGTTTACAGATTGTAGTATTCATCTGTGTGATGGGCGTGGTCAGCGCCAGCGTAATAGCACCAGTTCCCGTCGCACGCGTAGATCCTCTCCCTCAATATTCCTACGGCTACGACGTTCAGGATGCGCTTACTGGCGATTATAAAGGACACCAGGAGCACCGTAATGGAGATCTAGTCACCGGCTCGTACACAGTGGTGGACCCCGATGGCACAAGAAGGATCGTAGACTACGCTGCTGATCCTCTCAACGGCTTCAATACCGTTGTTCGCCGAGAGCCCCTGGTCGTCGCCGCTCCTGCTAGGGTCGTAGCACCCGCACCTGTGTTCGCCCCTGCCCCGGTCTTCGCTCGGGCTCCGGTCGTAGCCCCTGCCCCAGTGTTACCCGCCCCGGTAGTTGCCCGCGCTCCCCTATTTGCACCCGCCGCTGCCCCCCTTTTTGCCCCTAGGCTACCAAACCCCTACTACTTATAGGTGAATTATTACAATTTTGTTGTGTTGCTTTTTGATACCTACTATTAATTAATTTTTTAACCATTTTATTTATGTAATAAAATATATCAAAATTAACATTTTGTTTAATTTAAACCATTGGTATGTACTGCTAAACAGCTTATCTTAGCGCAATCCATGTGGTCCAGATCGACACCAGTCATAGATATCACAACAATATAAATGGATGGCAGTCTTGTATGTTGTTTGTATGATTGCTGCCCTGCCAGCCCTGCAGTTCTCCGCTACGTGACAGTAGTAGCCGTGCGGCAACTGTTTGATACCAAACGTGTAAGTTGAAGGCGCCGGAAGGAGCACATTCAGTAATGAATTGTAAATAACAAAAACACAAATAACAGTATTCACATTTCAATTATAATTTACATGTAAAAATATCATCGTGTTCTGTATTTTGTAAAGTTAGAATTATTATAAAAAGTAATAAACTATGCAGTTTCCTTAAACAATAAAATATAAAAAAAATTGACGACGTTTCAGGTGTAGCAATAAAACTGAAATACTGCAGAACATTAATGTTATCAATACTTGTACATAAAAACTATGGAAGAAATTGTTTAGGAATTATATTTTAAAAATAATTTTACTTAAAAAAACAGTGATTTATTTTTTCACTTCAATTCAGTGGAGCAGGCGGGAACAACTAGTTGAATTGAAATATTGTAGTTGTTGTTTGGACAAGAATATGAGCATAAGTGTTATAGTTTTACCGTCCTTAATTATTATTAAATGTCAAACAGCTTGCAAACCTAAATTCTCTCGATATATTAAACTCTTATTACGATGTTCAAGACATTTGTTTATGCGGCTTATAACGAAACAAAGCCAGCACTATTTAGTTCAGGCGCAACGTTATTTGTGCTCTTTATTATTTAACACGATTCTTGCAACTTGTATTCAAATAACGGTCTATTTTACCATTGGTATACTTTAAAGTTTGTCATTTAATTTATTTTAAGGATAATCATGCAGTGGTCGCCTGTGGATGAGGGTCGCATTCCGGCAGCGATCGTGACCTTACGTTAGCCGCTTCAATTAAAAGCGAAAGTTCCAAAAGCTCAGCGCGACACGATCAATTACTGACCCAGATTACGTGACGTCACATAAAGGCGAATGTCACGAGTGGATTATCGCCCAATATAAAAAGAGACTTTGCAAACTGTTCAGCAGTTCGATTCAACTCTTGAATATTACAACAACAAAAATGGCATTTAAGGTATCATAAATATATAATTATTTAAATATATATTGTTATCTGTTTATGCAGTTATGCTTTTGAATATTATATATGAATGTATGTATGTATTAATATTATAACAATGTTTACAGTTTGTGGTCCTAAGCTGTTTGATGGCAGCCGTCAGTGCCGGGCTACTCCCCGCCGCTCCAATCGCCTACCACTCGTCTCCGCTTCAATATAGCGCCCCTGTAGCGTATGCCGCCCCAATTGCGAAGTACGCTGCCGTCGCCCCCATTGCCAAGGTTGCTGTTGAAGAATATGACCCTCATCCCCAGTACACTTTCGCTTACGATGTTCAGGACGGCCACACCGGCGACTCCAAGAGCCAGCACGAAACCCGCGATGGTGATGTTGTCCACGGATCTTACTCAGTTGTCGACCCCGATGGCACCAAACGCACTGTCGAATACACTGCGGACCCCCACAATGGTTTCAACGCTGTGGTGCACAAAGAACCCCTCGCAGTGAAAGCTGTAGCTCCAGTTATTGCAAAGGTTGCCGCCCCCGCGTATGCTACATACGCCGCCGCTCCTGTGGCTTACTCAGCCCCTTTGTACCATCATTAAATGTAGACTTAGTATCAATGCCAAGATGTAAATAAATAAATATTCATTAAGAATAAATAAAATTGACTTACCGTTTATAATTTGCCGTTTAATTTATTGTACGATTTATACATTACTCATACTTAATGGACCAGTCTATGTTTTGTTCACAAAATATGCACGATCAATTTATACTAAGAATTTTATTATCATAAATATATCAAATATCAAATATTTGAAAGCCAAGAACACCAGATTTAGGAGGGGGAGGTAGGGGACGCTCTGGGCCAGGTATGACGGATAATCCCTTTTGCTTTCTACGACGACGTTCAGCCTTACTTGCTCCCGGCTCAGGCTTACGGGGTAATACAGAGAAGCGACGGCCAGGCGGCACTGTCGACATCCGTTTAAACAACACTTCAGTTTCAATACGTTGTACCTCATCCATAACTCCCACAATCTGTCTCTCACGCTGTATTATAGCCTTTCTTTCATCAGCTGTTACCGTTTCAGCCGCCATTTCAGCACATTTGCTAAGGAAAGCTTGAACTCTTTCTGGATCTTGCATTTTTTTGGAAAATTCATATGCTTCTTCTACCTGAATTCTCACCTCATTTGCATTGCCCTGTTGCATGTCTCCACTCATAAGCACAAAGCATCCATTGAGCCACCACGTGACATTTCCTAGTTCTTGAGCTTCTCGTTGACATCGTTTTGCATAAAATTTAGCTAAAGCATAATTCTTTTGTGTACATAATAGCCGAGCTAATTCATACATCAACCAACATTTCATTGTAGAATTTTCACACATCTCTAATGTGGCTACTACTTTCTCTGTAGCCTGTTTTATATCAATAAATTTGTAAGGATAGTTAGCCATTACAGAGTCAAATGATGTAGGCCGGCCCGTTGGTAGACCCATTAGGAATGCTATGCGACGCCGATTTCCACGTTCACTGAGAGTATACGATAGGCGGTGTTGCGATAGATATCCTTCTCCAACTGCTCTATACAATCTATCAGTATACAGCTCTTTATCTGGTAATGTTCGTGGCGTTTTTCCGTTAAGGAACATCTGCATTCGTTCTGCTTGAGCAATTAAGTCCATAACACGATTTTCGCGCATACTCTTTTCTAGTTGTTTCAAAAGACGTTCAGCCGTTGATGCTCCTATTTCTCGTTCTTTTATTAATACAGCTTCCTTATACTTATTCTGGTGCTTAGAGTCTGCCTTTTCAGCAAGTTTGATGGTGTAGTATGGTCTTTGTGAACGCAGCATATCTTGTCTTTCAGTAAGAGATCGAAGAGCCTCTTTTACGACAGCCCTTAAAGATATACTTCCATTGGTGTTTGCAGATTTTAGTCGGCGGTCTTCAATAAGTTCTTGGAGAAAAAATTTGTCATAGGCCATTGGACCGAGATACTTCATTGCGAGAACCCGTGCTAGTGTCAAATGTTTCCGTGCTTCCATTTGTGTTAACTTACGTTTTTTTTCCAGCTGAGGAATACGGGACACACGCAACGTTTTTTGAGGTTCGTTTTCATCGGTGCGCGAAGCTTCTATTTGTCGTATCAACGGAAGAAATTCCACCATCACATTGCCAGCATTTATTCCAATACAATCTTGAATAGTCTCAACGCCTTGATTAATACCTTCCATAAAATAAGGTGGTTGACGTCGAACCCTCAAACCTCGAAAGTTCATAACTACTGATCTCTCAAAGTCTGACATGGTGTACATTGCGCGTGCTTGCATATTGCGTGCGATCATGTTACCAGGTTCTAGTTTAAGAGCTAATTCTGCATCAGAGTACGCCTGTACGGGTTGCACTGCATCAGCACAAACTTGACTGCGACCTGTGAGCATTCGTACGTCATCTGGAGCATTATTGAAGGCTTCATCATAGGAGGCTTTTGCTTTTTCAAATTGTTCAAGTCTGCGTAAATATGCACCACGTTCGCGGTACACAGTTAGTGCACCGTATAGTTGCTTTTCCTCCATTGTTAAACTAAAAAATAAATAAACTGTGACAAAGATATAATTAGATAAACAAAAACATATTCTTTTATTCCAGATTCTGAGCGTTGATTAATACTCTACAAGTTAAACAAATGTCATAAATTGAAATATTTGTCATTAAAGGCATAGAGTAATTTTTCTAAAGGTTCATATGTCACTAGAATGGTGTTTGTCCATGCTGTGGTTAGTCTATAAATCGGAAGTCACCTTTACCACAGCTTGTGTTGGCCTATTTGATTTTGACTGCTTAGTGAAAATACCCATGGATCCACATGTAGCTGTTTTTTACCTAATGTAATGTTTTAACATGTACCTGTTTTTTAAAAGCATCGTTTTCACAAATCCATCTATCAACTCAACTCAACTAAACTCCACTCAACTCGAACCAGCACAATGCACTCCATAATGCCAAAGATAGGCACAAATGGCGCAAACAAATAAAAAAGAGAGTTATTCTAGAACGTCCCAGGGGGATTAGGATCCTCAGTAATGAGAAAATATGATACAGTTGGAGTTCGTGTTAATTTGTACACATTTCTATTTTCTATGGTACAATGGATACTTTAGGCCCGGTTAGACTAAACAAAATTTATATTATTTGTGATATTTTATTTTATTTCGATTCAAATCAATGAGATCAATTAAACTTGAAGTTAAAGACATCCCTTCGAGAAACAGAAAATCGGTTTGTACAAATATGTGATAGATAGGCAAGAGAAGTTAATAAAACTCTTAAATATAGTAAAATGATTCGGGGAAAAATATAAGTACATAGTACATAGTCAATATTATACGTACGAGTACAATAACAGAAGCTCCAGGTTCGACTGATAATGACGATTCGATATTGATCAGTATATTTTTATTCAAAAATTTATTTAAAGAAATTATGGTTTAAATGAAAGTCTGTAATTTGTCACAAATAAAAAAGCTTTTATTGTCGATTAAAATAATGATGGCAGTCGTATTTTAGTAGCTGAGATTTTTTTTACTTAACAGCAATAAAGGGAGCAGCAGCTGGGTAGGCGTAGGGTGCTGCCGCCAGCCTCGCTACCGGAGAGACCAACGATGAGTATCTCGCTACTGGAGCAGTGTAAGCAAGAGGTGCTGTATAGGCCGCAACTTTGGCGACGGGAGCCGTATAAGCCGCATAAGCTACGGGGGCTGTATACGCAGCAGTGTATTTCGCGACTGGTGCAGCGACTACCGGGGCAGCAGCTAATGGGGCCGCGGCGATGCGAGCAGGCACCACGGCAGGCTCTGCGATGACAGCAGGAGCGGCAGCAACCAAGGGCTCCTTGCGAACAACTGCGTTAAAACCGTTGACGGAGTCCGCGGAGTAATCAACAGTACGGCGGGTGCCGTCGGGGTCCACTAGCGAGTAGGAGCCCTGCACTAAATCTCCATTGCGTTCTTCCTGTTGACTTTTGTAGTCTCCAGTAAGTGAGTCCGCCACGTCATAACCGAATCTGTATTGTGGAAGAGGGTCGAATTCTTCGAGTCTGGCTGCAACGGGCGCAGCGGCTACCACCGGCGCGGCTACCAGAGGAGCGGCCACAGCGGCGGACGCTAGGCCGGCGCGGGCCATTGCCACGAAGCACGAGAGAACGATGATCTAGAAAAGATAACATTTGACCCTTAAACGTAATGCCCGTGATGGTGAAAAAATGTGATAAAGAGTAATAGACAATTTAATATGCGTCACATTCGCTGTACTTGAAACAGTGACACGGTTTCGCGAGGGCGGGACTAGTGCGCTTGCGCAACAACATGTGCGAGAAATTACTAACTAGTCGAGGATACTCGGTACGGCGCTAGTCAAGGACACATGCTGTCTTGTCGTTACTGTTATTTATTATCTAAGATTTATTTAACTTCGATCATTTAGAAGATTATGAAAAAAACCTTTCTATTACATAGAGATGACATCTTTATTATAGTGGTGTAATTATAATGCGTATTATATAAGTATCTTATTTCTACTTGTAACGAGGTAGTATGGATTACGATAATAAGTCAATCTTGAGCTTTCTAGTATATTTCAAAATTTATTCTTAGCGATATCCGACCAGGTTACGATGACTTCCTATAGATTAGTTTAGTTCTACAGTCAATACTCGGGTTTGAAGTTAATACAACACCAAGGTACACATCTATGTCATATAAAATGATTTCAATAGGAAGTAAAATTAACATCATTACATCAAAAACTTTGGATTTTTGACAAATTAATATGAATCAGGAAAAAAAGATAGGCAATGGAACTTGATTTAATTGAGAAGATAGTTTACCTTAGAAGCCATTGTTGTGTGTTTGGGTTGGTGGATGAAGCCAAGTTCGACTATGCTCCTGTACATCACGCCAGGGTATATATAGTAGCAAGCAGTTGTGACACCGGGCCAAGTTCGCGTTTAGTATGACGGCGGCGCATCACTAAAGATGTGCACGCAATGAAAATGAGCTGCAATTTGTCAATGGCGGAAAATCTGTTCGCGTTCTTGACTTTAAGCCAAATGTTATGAATTTGTAAAATTTATGTAACACAATTAACGAAATTTCGTCAAAATTCGTTTTAACCACACCCGTGTGGAATGACCTTCCTTCCTAGGTTTTCCCGGAACGCTATGATATGGGGATCTTCAAAAAACGCGCAAAATGAGGTATCCTCCAAAGCCGCCAAGGGCACTGGCGACTCCTCGGATGTTGCGAGTGTCTAGGCGACGGTGTCCACTTACCATCAGGTGGCCCGTCTGCCTGTTTGCTGGGCTGGATTATATATTAAAAAGGAAACAATAATTCTCAACCGTGAAAACGAGGTGTACGTTGGCAGCTTTTACAAGTAAAATGCCTTTCGACACCGTTACAGTGAGTGATATTTAATATCAAAAATGAACATAATTTCGTAAAGCCAAGCGTGCGTTAAACCTGATATTGGAACCCCCGAGTGTGGTAGGTGAAATCTGAGACACTAACTTGACTGGTCTCTCGTTAAAATGGTTAAGAACCTGACAGCTAAGCCAGAGGCCGTAGATTCGTTTCCTACCAGGACAAGCATTTCTGTGTCTGGTTACCATAACACAAACGCTCCTCAGTTTGGGTTCAGATGACTGTGTATCTGTTACTTCATGAGGTTATTCAATGTTACTTAATAGTAACTGTTCTAATCTTAGTCTTCAGATAGCTATTCTTTTTCATCCAGTCTGTTCGTTGGGTGATTGCATTTTTAACATAAAGCATATATTATTTGCGATTCGATTTTGTTTTATTTTCCGATAGAAATTTAATACTAGCTTTAGTTCGTTTTCTGCCATGTTTTCCTTAATCACTGTATCTTACTTTTAGATTGCTTATATGTACATGTCCAGTTTGTGTGTTTATGTATATGTAGGTAGACAAATAATAAACCACTGCTTAAAATCAATAAATAATAATTTATTTACAAAATAGTTCTACGGTTGCTAGGCGTTTAGTAACAATTTTCATTTAGTGGTGATACAGAGGGGCGGAATAAGAGACAGGCGCGGCGCGGTAGACGGGGGCGGCGGAGTAGGCGGCATGCACCACCGGCGCTACTTTAGCGAGGGGGGTGGCGTAGGCCAGCGGCACGGGAGCGGCAACCTTAGCGACGGCCGCGACCTTCACACCGAGCGCCTCCTTGCGAACGACTGCGTTGAAACCGTTGTGGGGGTCGGCGGTGTAGTCCACGGTGCGCCTCGTGCCGTCGGGGTCGACGAGAGAGTAAGAACCTTGAACGACATCGCCGTCGCGGCTCTCGTGCTGGCTCTTGGAATCGCCGGTCAAACCATCCTGGACGTCATACGCGAAGTTGTACTGAGGGTGAGGATCGTACTCTTCGACGGCGACCTTAGCGATGGGAGCGACGGCGGCGACCTTGGCAATTGGGGCAGCGTATGCCACGGGAGCGCTGTATGACTGGTAGGCCACAGGGGCTGCGGGGAGCAGACCGGCGCTTGCAGCCGCAACCACGCAGGCGAATACGACAATCTGAAACAATGTAGGTACAAATATTATTATACCCAATACAAATGATCACCAATTTCAAATATTTTATTTATCTGTTGCACACAATTCCAGTAATAGCAGCCTAATCAAGTTCGGGTTAGTTGATTTCACGCTATTGCACTTTCGTTCATATGACGCATTCATAGTACACTATGGAGAACTCTAAAGAATGTACGTTTCCTCGCGATGTTTTCCTTCATCGATATGGCGCGTGCTATTATTATCTGAGCACAGTCTACAGCCGCTTTACTGTCACAGCTTCCTTTTGTTATTAAGTTATTTTTAATCAATATAAAATTAAAATACTTGTAATTAGATACCTTGTAAGCCATTGCTTCTTGTGTTTTAGCTGAAGGGAGACGTAAGTGTGATATTGGACGGAACTCTCCGTACAGTTTTATATCATTCTCATATAGCCTACGGCAAAAGCTAAGCACGGAGCGCTCCCGTGGGGCCGCCGGTACATGTTTCGATCGATAATCCAATTGTAACAGTTGTTATGTTACAAGGACTACAACGTGTAAATGTCACGCACTTAATAAAGTCAACGCCAGTGTACTCCTTTTTCGAATTCTTATGTCTGTATGAAGATCACAAAAATGTTTGAAAAAAAAAACAAATTGACTTTTAAGCTATATTTAATATTATTTGCAAGTGAATATTTTGTGCAGTTCAAAAATGTTAAATTATTTTATGTGTATTATGTAAAATTAAAAAAAAATTAATTGCATTTTTTAACTCGTTATTAAATTACTTTACGTGTTAATTACATTACAGGCCCGCTTCGCTGAAAGTAAGTAAAAAAGGGTGCAACTCATTTTTTATGACTAAATTTGGTGGTACATATTCATAGATCTTAGATAATTCCTTTCATAAATTTTATACATCAATATTAGCAATTGTATATATTATTATCTCCTTTATTTTATTATTATCGTTTGGTCAGAGCCTTCATGAAGATTTTTTGTATTCTAATATCGAAATTAGAAATATTTCACGCTCCGCAGTAAATTTCAGGGAATGCTGGTGACGATTATGGAATTCAGCATAACATAGGGTTGAACAGGGCAACTTAAAAAAAAGGTGTACTCAGGATCCCAAATCCGAGTTATCATTGGCTGAGTTGACCTTTGCCCACGACGTGTCTGTGAAATCTGTTGTGACATTGTTTGGTAAAATCGGCAGTCAAGTTTATTAATAAGCATTATTAATTTTATTAGAAAGTATATGATTATACACAACCCATAAATGATTATCGCTCGGTATAATAACATTCATTTTAATACGTATACGTATTGTTATGTGGGAAGAATTTAGCATTTTCCCGCCATTTTTCCCAGACAGAGTTAGATATTCGTACAAGATTCCAAAAATATTTTATTAGGGATTTTTAGCATGTGCATAACATTTAGCGATTACTTATTTTAATACTTCTTTACTTATTTTAATACTTCTTTACAATTTTTTCCCGTTATTGCTTGTATCAATATCTTTGTATTGCTTTATAAGCATCTTGGATTTCCAAATTTTTATAAAATGCCAGCGCTACTGTTATAAGTTTAGAAAATATTTTTTTCAGTATGTTTCTATCATTTCTACCAAAAACAATTTTTCTGAGACAACAGACAATTTTGCATGTTTGCAAGAGTTTTCATAACGCAATCTCCAGAGCTACAAGCTATTTGAAATATTTTATTTTTACGTTATTCTAGCTAGATGAACGTAACTTACATAATATATTGTACACATATATATACATTTTATAAATTTCCTTTGCAAAAAAATTATGATAATATTTTAAGACAATAATGCATGAAAAATAAAAATATTTTAGGCATATTGAGAGATTTATTTTATATCACGTGCAGGCCTACTGTGTGTGCTGCATATGGTTATAGTGATTGAAGTTTATAGACTTAAAATATATGTGTAGCAAAACTCATTTATTGCATTATTATCACGAACGTATTCTTCGTAGACTTCGTAACTTAGAACATCCCTGGTCACAGTTTGTCTGCCCACCAAAGTGTTCCAATCCGATTATATGCGGCGTTGATAGAATTTTAGCAGTTAAGTGTTTGTTAGATATATATATTTTAGGATACTTCGACAAAACCACTGTATGTATGTATATCAATTTCGTGTAGATAAGTATGATAAGTGTAAAAGACACATTATTTCTGTCTATCTTAAAAGTAGTGTCTTCTAAGAAGGCATAATTATTTTTATGCTTACTGACATCAACTAAATGCCTGCATCTGCATCTTTAACTGAAGATTTTTATGAATCTGGCTTATGAACTTTGACCGAATTTAAAAATAGTTAACATATGTACCTATAACGCCAGAAATAAAAGAGTGCTAGGCAACCATGCCTGTATATTTTTTTGTTAGGATATGAATGCACTCGTGAGCGGCGATTAGATAATAAACGATGTTCAACCTAATTTTTTCCTGCTAACAGACGAGTTTCCTGTTGTAATATAGGTATGATGTTGTCACAACATAAAAGGGTTATGTAAGCACATTTATTGACTACTGGTACAGGTAAAAAAAACCGTAATTAGCAAAACAAATCTTTATTTCCTTATGACTTTCATAACAACTATAATAAATTAAACCATCGTTGACGTATGACTAGTGGATGGGTTTTTAATGGTGGATGAGGGGAGCGTGGTACGCTACTGGGGCTGAGTGGTAGGCGATGGGAGCGGCGACTTTAGCGATGGGAGCGACCGCGTTACCGGTCAGAGCCTCCTTGTGCACAACAGCGTTGAAACCATTATGAGGATCAGCAGTGTAGTCGACAGTGCGCTTCGTGCCGTCGGGGTCGACCACAGAGTAGGAGCCTTGTACCACGTCGCCGTCGCGGGACTCGTGCTGGCTCTTAGAGTCTCCGGTCAGACCGTCCTGGACGTCGTACGCGAAACTGTACTGAGGATGCGGGTCGTATTGTTCGACGGCGGCGACTTTAGCGACGGGAGCGGCGTAGGCGACGGGCGCGGGATGGACGAACGAAGCGGCCGGGGCAGCCGCGTACGCGACTGGTGCTGGGTGAGCGGTGTACGCCGCGGGGGCGACGAACCCGCCACGGGCGGCGGCGATCACGCATGCGAGTACTGCTAACTGTAATAACATCGATATCTATATATTAATACGTGAAGCGAAAACTTATGATCCCTTTTTACGAAAAACGCGCGGACGCAGGAGTATGAAATTTGGCACATTTATAGTTTATCTGTAGGAGAAGGACAGAACGCCAATATTTTTCAATAATAATGCTTATAAAGTACATTAAATCAATAAATAAAACAATACACACACTACCAAGCATTTGACACACACACATGTGAAAATAAAATAAGACCTGCATTGTTCACATTCTGGTTGTCAATGTCAAACAAAAAATCCAACGAAATGTCAAAGAATGCTTTTAAGTATGCCT